>CABFWB010000468.1:113046-169715 GCA_902151455.1 Timema bartmani | reverse complement strand
AGAGCATTGGCGTACTGGACCAAAGGTCCCGGGTTCGATTCCCGTGTCCAGGTGTCATTTTTCAATTTTCAGAATATGATATCTAGATGGAGTAATCCTCACTAAAAGCATAAATAATAGCTTTGGCTATTTGATTCTTTTTCATAATAGTTTTCAGCTAGCAATTTTCACTCCGACAGTTCAACAGTACGACTGTTTTTCAAAATGTCCCTGGCTTTGCGCGTAGTCCTATACTAGCTGGTAATTTATCAGATAGATAACTTTTATCCGTCACATCATTTTACAATTAGGCTGTTTACACAATATTTAATCGAATTTCCACGAACGTGAGCTAGTACTTATCGGGTAGAAAGTTTTTAGCCATCAAATCGTTAGTTAATAAAACTATGATATTTTCCCAATGTTGTATCAACTTTTCACGCATACGAGATTTTATATATCTTGTGGATAAACTAAAACTGAAAATGGAAGAACTGGGCCTTGGCAGCGTGAATTTTATCTCAAATATGCTAAAAAAATATTTTAATCCCCAACATTTTTCTAGATTTTTTTGTTTTTCAAACTACAAATTGGATTATTTTTCTTTAACCAATATTGATGATGTTTTGATTAAGGGGAAGAAAATGCAAAGGAGAAAAAGAAAGCTAGGATGTAGAGGGAATTTTAAATAAGAGGGCTCTCAAGTTGTACCGGGAACATTAAATAGAATTTTAAAAGTTTGGTCGAGAGAGGTGATGAGATTACTTTTAACAATGAAATTTAGATTACCATGTTAAGCTGAGAAGAGGCTTGGCGGGCGACCTATAGGGTTTCAAAACTATCAAAAACTTTCCTACTATTGAAAACGTCAAGCAAATGAACTGCACTGGTGTACTTTATAGTTTTACAGCTATCTACTGATATGCCGATAAGATGGTCAGAATTCGAATTCCGGATGAGTGCACTAAATGGGGAGGCTTTCTTAAATTTTTTCTCACTCGACCTACAAGCAAGTGTTGGTACATTTCTTCTAAACTAATAGAAGTACGCGGCGTTCCCGGGGGGTTGCGATGAAATTTGTGATTAAACCGGGCAAAGCTTTTATTTTCTTCAAACAGATATAGAAAAATCTCTTAGTTTTATTTCTTTTTACACATTTTTTTTAATTGATTTAAAAACAAAAATCAAATCTAAGTTTAAGAATTTCGGCTTTGAGGTGCAAAAGTTCATACCTCTACGAGAGGTCATTTTATTAATATAGATTATAGCTTCATAATGCCTACCTTATTGGTCTGGATGGGTAGTAAGACGTTGTTGAGAACTAGGTATAATTTATCAGTAAAAGTATTCCCAGACATTTAAAATTCCTCATACATTAGTACAATGTATGTGTGTTCTATATGAAGATTATACGCACTTTCTAAAAACGTTTCTCTTTGAATTGGTGGGTTCATCATTTGAATGTGTTATTATTACCCCTTGCGCTGTCTTTCTGACTTCAATTCACCGTCGAAGATGAAATCTCAGCTGATTCTACCTACTTTGGAAACATTATCGCTACCCAAGGCGAGAATAGAAAGTTTTTTTTTTTGGCTTGTAGAATACAACACGTATCAAGGCAATACTTTGCATTATTCAATGTCTTCCTTTTTTTTTTATTATGTGCTTTTTACAAGTTGTGTTGAAATCTGTATGTTCTATAACTATTTGGTCTTGTTTATACCTTTCTCTTATTTGATCGTATTACTCAACCTAAACAAGCGTACAGATATCTGATTACTGCCAACAAAAACCGCTCGAATACCTTCCAGAATAAACAACAATAGAATGATATCGTATCCGAATCAAAGTATTAGATTATTCAAGACTTAGCGCAACGGTAGTATGTACAAGGAGCACATTAATTATAAAACTTATCTTAGACAAATGATAAGTAAATAACTAGACAGTATTATATCTTAAAATTTTATTAAATATATACAGAGTTTATAAGTATTATATCTTAGAGCTTTTCTCAAGTTGAATTACTTGCGTGAAACATAAGACATAGGAAATACATTCGAATCTAATAAAGTTTAACTTTTGTCTCAAGATATAGTTGGTCAACTTTTATAGTGATCGTAGTCTGTACCGGGGGGCACAAGGACAAGGTTTCAGTCTCTTCTAGTCTTGTCTGGGGCTCAAATATCGCCTGGGATTAGAGAGGATTTTTTTTCCTAAATGGTTTATCACTCTCTCTCCACGCAAGTGCTGTAACATTTTTTTATTGACCACACCTTCCCCCTCCCTATTCACTACCCCACCCCAGTTCACCCAACCGAGATTCGAACCTTAATCTCCCCGTCCTCGGCAGTCTAGCTCAACACGACTAGCGCGTTAGCTAACTACGCCACCGAGGCGTGTGCCTTTGATCTTAAATACTGGGATTGGAGCTAGAATCCCAAACGGATATTTTTTTCAAAGTTATATTGAGACTTCTCTCCAAAGATATTCTGGTGTAATTAATCGAAATATTTATTGTCTTATCCATACAACTTCAGTAATTATCCTAAAAGGTGAGCTGGAGGTCTAGGAGTAAGGTGTCAGACTTCTGTGCTGAGTGTCCGGGGTTCAATCCTCGGTCCCGGCACAGATTTATCTGATTGCCAAACCCTTCCTTCACCTCTGACAAGACGTGTATTAATCACAACTTGTGAATGTGAGGAATGCCAGGCCTCCACCGTGGTTCGGATTCCACGTTAAACTGTAGGTCCTCCATTTCATCTCACAATCACCCTACCATTACACATTAGCGTAAGTGCGTATAACCCGAACGGGTAGTAAGACACGGTGCTAATAAATAAATAAAATAATTATCCTAAATGACACTAGTTTCTGTTGATTTATTTTGTGCTACGCATTACCAACCATCCGCGATATCCATATTAAAAATCACTTTTGGGTAAGAAATGAGAAACGTAGGGAGTTAAACAGAAATGTACCCACATTTGTGTGTAGAGAAAGAGAGAGAGATCGATAGAGTGAATACTCGTTAAGGAAAAACAAGTTATTAATACACCCGGAAAAGATTCAAACCCTGACCTGCAATTCATTCTAGGTCCACATCCAATATAATTCAAGAGTGACGCCTTAAACCATGCAGCCACCGATGAAGGTAACACTTATGTTAAACGTGTCATTAAAAATATCCACGGAGAAAGTTAATAAACTTTGAGCACGCCGGGATCCGAACCAACCATGTGGTTGGAAGACAAAAGGACTTTACGAACTTATCCACATGGCCAGGTCCATTGTAACCAAAACCAACTGTCCATGACATAATAGCCTCACAATGTGGAAACAGTAAATACCATTACAACTGCAAAGCCGAACAAACGTAATATCCCATTTTCTGTTGAGGGATTAATATTTATTTCCTTGCATAACCTTCATGACGTCATGGCATGACAAATCCGCTACCCGCACTTTTTTTATTATATTTCTGTCATAAAGTTGTATTACTGCGTCAAATCAAATATTTCAACCTTCTAGTTAATATTTTACTCAACAATAGCTCCGGAGCTATCTACTGTTAGACCTTGATGTTAAAACTACTCAAGTCAAACATTCCTGTGACCCGCCTCGGTGGCCGCATGGTCTAAAGTGTCATTCTCACAATAGACAATGACAGGAAGATTAGGGTTCGAATCCTGGTCTGGCGTATTGAGAGGGACTTTTCCTAAAATGGTTTTTCACTCTCCCTCCAAACAAATGTGGGTACATTCCTCTAAACTCAACCTTTCTTATCCCTAACTCATTAGCATAGTTAGTAGACCTACTTATGCGTTTAACTTGAGCAGTTAGTATAAGATGCGGTACTAAAAAGAATATTTATGAGGATTAAGTAGATGATTTTAGAGTGATGATGATGCTGTTTTTCACGGCGTCTTAGTGCCTCTTTCTATATGGACCACTTTCAGGACACAGTGTGGTAGCACTGGGAAACATTTGTAGTTGAACGAGAGCTTGTACATGATACACAGTTTGTGGCGCTTCACTGGTGTTAAAATGGTTGAAGTCTTTGATGGAGAAAAGATTATTTGTGCAGTACATGCACGTCTTACATTATAGGACTCTACTCAAATACACTATCACCGCAATTAATAATAAAACGAGAGGAAACAGAACAATTTATCCAAATATTCTTCTGACATCCTGAAATAATTGAAAGACTTTGAATTTATCTTGCCTAAGCTCTCGATACAATGAGTAGAAAGCACTATAAGTTTACTTTGAAGTGTTAATTGGGTACGTTCATATCTTCCTTACTCCTTTTTCATCTTTGGATTTAACATCGACAATATTACTGCAGCTTCTTCGACACATTCCGTAGCTCTGAATCAACAAAGCGGTTTGCGTGTGTGTAACTCTGCGCGTGAAAGGCTGACATCTTGTGGCACCAAACTGCGTCTTCAAAGTGGCACTAGCCGACCAACCAGGCTACCACTGTTTAATTACTGTGAAGGATGAAAGATAGGAAATATATCCTCATATACGTGAAGGCAGTACGGAGTATGAGACCACTCTGGAAAATTCACCATCAACATATCTGACCAAGATTCGAACCTTTAACCTCACTATCATCAGAAAAACAACTAGACTAAACTTACGTACTAGCCCTTATGCCCACCTGTGGGGGGGGTGTCTTGTAAGTGACCTTGAAAATCAGGGTTGGGTGCTGATTACATTTAATCAGTAGCGATTCCTCATTGAGTTCGCAGATGCAAGTACACCACTTATAATTTCATACAAAATAGTATTTCATGTTATTCTATTGAAATAATAACACTTAATATTATTAAATAATTATATTGTATTTCTTGGACATCATCATATCAGTTATGCGCTTGCGCGTATAATTCTCTTTACTATTCCAACTGTGAGCTTGGCTGCTAGCGCTCCTTTTCACAACTTTGTTTTCTCAATAATTGTACGTTCGTGCAACCATCTGAGCATGCGCATTGACAAAGATATGTGTTGACCCCGCTAGCAAGTTTTAGTGTCCCTTTAACACGTGGTCTGGTGCACAACCCCGTAAAGAACGGTGATTTGTTTTGGAATTACGAGTTTAACTAAAGTGTTGCTACCACCTAATAATTTTTAAAGTGTAGTTTCTTCTAAGTTCGCACTAAAAGAAATATACTATACAAACATGATCTTATGTAAATAGTTGTTATTAAGTCTTTTGTTATTTATACCATGCTTTTCTTTCTAGCAAAATAGATTCTGTGTGGAATATTTTGTAAAATAAAAATAATTCAGGCCACTCTAAAGTAATTGAGAGGTTTGCAAAATCTAAAGAAAGAAAAATGTAGTTTTTATTTAAAAAAAAACACGATGAAGACATTTAAGTTAGTATTTAAAAAAAATTAAATCCATAGAAAATTAATTTTAATTTGCCTGGTTTGTAAATACGTTTTTGTGTTATTTTGTTATATTTTTGTGCTAATTAAACAAAGGTATTTAACTATCAATGTCTGCTTTTGTTGAGGTGTAAAGTATAATATTATAATAATATGTACTGACATAAAATAAGTCAAAGTAAAATTATAGGTAGACATATAGTCACTTAAATTGTGTTATAAAATCATGATTTGTGCACTGCTTGTTTATTTACTTGCTAGCACCCACTGCCTCTAATCACTTCTATCATGTTTAAAGAGTAGTTAATAGTATTTTAAATAGTAGTTGTTAACTATCGCCTACAGTCCAGGAATGTAAAACTCAGAATAGATAAAGCTACAGCTCTACAGGGTGTCCTCTGAGGTTTTGAAACGTGGTCTCTTACCTAACATGACGAAAACAAACTTAGGTTATTCGAAAACAAAGTTCTTAGAAAGATATTTGGTCCAAAAAGGGATAAGGTTGTTGAGGAGTGTATAAGTTTACGTAATGATGCGTTTAATACCCTGTACTAATCACTAGACATTTTTAGGATTATAAAATCTCGCGGATTACGGCGGGCAGGACATGCAGAGCTAATGTTAGAATCTAGACCCGTGTTCAGGGTACTGAATGGCAAACCCAATGGGAAGACCTAGATGCAGATGAGAGGATAGCATTAGAATGGACCTGAAAAAGATAAGGTGTAGTGAGGTGGACTGGATAAACTAGCTCAAGATAGGGATAGGGTGTAATGAGGTGGACTGGATAGAACACGCTCAGGATAGGAATAGGGTGTAATGGGGTGGACTGGATAGAACTAGCTCAAGATAGGGATAGGGCGTAATGAGGTGGACTGGATAGAACACGCTCAGGATAGGAATAGAGTGTAATGAGGTGGACTGGATAGAACACGCTCAGGATACGCTCAGGATAGGAATAGAGTGTAATGAGGTGGACTGGATAGAACTAGCTCAAGATAGGGATAGGGCGTAATGAGGTGGACTGGATAGAACACGCTCAGGATATGAACATTTGTCATTCTTTTGAAAGTTAGTAAATTAACTTTGGAGCTCCTAGTGCCTAGAACAAGTAAGTAAGTAAGTAAGTAAAGGTCTGACATTTTAAAATTAGTAGCCCCTGTGCACGAACATGTGCATCTCGGAGACAGAATTCTAAAATTTTGATTTGATTTTTTAAAATTAATTAAAAACTGGGTTGAAAGGAACATTATGAAGATTTTTTTTTGTCTGTTTGAAGAAAAGAAAAGGGTTGTCAGTGGTAATCACGCAATGCATTACGCGGCTACCCCGGGCAAGGCCGGTTATTTCTGCTATTAGCTTAATAAAATGTGAGTTTTTTATTTATTTAATTCCAAAGTAGTTAAATTATTTGAGAGTGTTCCAATAAATAAGTTGAGCCCGTCTATGACCTCTACCCCCGCACAAGTGGACACACAGTTAAAGGGTTCAGCCTCGCAATATACTGGATTGTCAGTGACAAAGAAGCCTGGGTTTGGATCCCTACCGTATACGTTGGGGTAGGGTTTCCCTGTGGTAGCCTCAAGCTTTATTATTATTATTATTATTATTATTATTCAGATAAATCTGTGCCTGGACCGAGGATTGAACCCCGGACCTCCAGCACAGAAGTCTGACACCTTACCCCTAGACCGCCGGGTCACCCGGTAGCCTCAAGCTCTTGTTTTGAAACTATGAAGACATTGAGGTTAAAACCCAGACAGGTTTCACAGAGGGTAGTTTTTCTAAATAGTTTCTCACACTACCTTCACACGAATGGGGGTACATTTTCTATAGTATCTACTTCCATCCTCCCTACCTTATTTAAGTAATTAAGGCAGATATCCCGTACGAGTAGTAAGACGCAGTCTATCACAGTCATATTGAGTCATAGGCCTGTTTTACCTGGAAGCAGGATCCCAAGTAGATTGACGCCGGCTCAGATATTGAGTCATAGGCCTGTTTTACCTGGAAGCAGGATCCCAAGTAGATTGACGCCGGCTCAGATCGCGGAGTCCCGGTAGGTTAATAGCTGGTTATTTGTGCAGCTAAAACTAGTCCATGGGGCTAAGAACCCTCCATCCAACACTTCCATGGCTTTCGTCGGGACTCTGGGCAGGAACATTTGTTCCGACAACCAACAGAGTGGCTCAAACAGATAGAGAATACATTGGGTTTAGAATTGGTTCAAACTCAGCCTTGTGAGGTCAAATGAGGAGCTACTTGATAAAAAGAAGTAACAGCCCTGGTGTAAAAAACCGAGATTAAAGGCTGGAGGACTCGTTGTGCTGACCATATGACACCTTCTATCCGCAAATGTTGTCACTATCTTCGCTAACAGATCTTGAATATCTATCAAAGGTGTCCTGGAATTTTGTCAACATTTTTTCTCTTTATTTAAAATGTTTTGACAAAATTCCAGGACAACCTTGATAGATATCCATGATCTGTTGATATGGGCATGTGCAGAAAATTAAACTATATATTGATACTGGAGAAATATTTGATTTATTCTGGCCAAAAAATTTCAATTCTATAAAAACTGTAAAAACACTTGCGCTCCCTTCGGCCGCACCTTAAGTTAACACGATGTTTCTTTAAGTTACGGGGACATTATGAATGTTACATCACGTTAACGTGATATCAGCATCAGACTTATCACCTGCTTACATATGGCAATATGCATACATTAATAACACTAGCGGTATAACGAGGAGGGAAGCAGGAATAAAGAGGAAATATACCCGCATTTTCATAGCGGAAGAGAGATAAACCATTCAGGAGGAACACTTTCGGTAATCCTGGCAAAGGGTTCAAACCCCGTCATCCCTATCAATGGCATGCCAGACTAGACGAATCTGACATCTATTCCGCATGTCCACCGATGCGAAAGTGTGTCAGTTAAAAATGGGCATTCACGTATATGCGTACGGTGTATGCAGTAGCGTGGCGTGTAGTGTTTTCAGACTAAGCAGAGATAATTTAAACTGTATTAATGCTATGTTTTCATCACAAAGTAGAACATTATTTGGCAATGTATCAATAAAACTACATTCTTCATGTGAGGTGTGTAGAACATAGTCAATGGGGGACTGATTGGGGGCGAACATATCATAACAAGCTCTACTTACCCTGGTAACACTCCGAGTATGTTTATATACACATGTATAAATAGCACACATACAGTTGGTAAGCATATGTGTACTGAAGCAAACAGTTTTCATGCGAGAACATTAGTTTTGATAGATATTCCAAATAAGTCACTTGAATGGTTTTTCCACCCATTTCTCGTATCGATCGCGACTTGCGGTGGGGACCAAAAAAAACTTTAATCGATATTGGTAGCAAGCGATAAAAAAAAAAGGGGGGTACCCGGTCTCGCCTCAACGAGTTTAATAATGAAAGGAAAAGGAACGTTAAAGGATTTGTTGTTGTTTGTGGGATTGTTTGAGCTCTCCTTGGTGCTAGGCATGTTACTTTGGTTTGATATTGGCCTACCTGTTTGAGATCTACTGGGGGATTGAAGAAATAGAACTAAATAAGCTAGTTATTTTTGGGATAGAATAAAACCTTTAGACAAACCTCCCATATTTATGTTTTAAAAATGATTTCAAAACTAAAATGGGATTAGGTCTTTATATTTATACTAAATTCAAATCGCTAGGTGAATTTTTTTACTCAGATAAAATTGAAAAAAATTAATATCAGTAATAAGCAAAAAAATGAGCTAAGGTAATTCTCCTAATAAACTAGGATGATGTTTGACTGATTATTGTATGATTTGTACTAATTTTGAAAGAATAAACTTATTTGCAAAACAAATATCAAATGGTCTTCCAATTAAAGCCAAACAAATAGTTTTATATGGTGTATTCAATATAATATTAGTGTTTACCTTCGTTGACCTGTCTCGTATGATGACGCGTTTGTATCTCAACAGTCGTAGTTGTTTGGAACTTCATCGGTTTCCTTGTGCCATCGGATTGATAACTCAGTCGCTAGCAAAGCAACGCCACATCATCTCACACGACCGTGGAAATGTTTCTAAATTATCTTTGCTTTGGTACAGTCTGCGGTTTGCGACGAAAGCCTCACTTGAGAATTTGTTCTCCAGAAAGTTTAAAAATTGGGGGACAATGGCCGACTCAAAGGTTTGATGCACCCTGGGGGTAACTTACAATTTGTGCCCCAGTTTTATTCTGTACCATAAATCTGTCTGTTGTTGGCCTGATATATTTTTAGTAAGAATTAAAATTGGTAATCAATCGTTCGATTTGTATGTTTCTGTTCGAAAAAAAATTGTTGAAGGAAAAAAATCTGATTAAAAATTGCCAATCCTAGTGCGCGTAAAAATGCCTTGTACAACGGCGCCCCAAATGTTGATATGCTACTACATATTATAGAATAACTTCATAGTAACCTACTTATAAATCAGATGTATGATGAACATTGAAAATCACAAGTAAAGATATAAAATGTAGTTTGAGCTTTAAATATAGTGAGAATTCAAGAATATCACTGAAAAAACCAACAGACAGATACACGTTTATCATGCAGGGGTGAATGAATGCTCCGTGCGCTGGTTAAAATGGAACCTGCTGGTTCCAACGTGACCATAGTCGGTTCGGCTGAATCAAATGAAGAAGGAAATGCGTGGGCTTGATACCCAGTTCTAACCGTTCTCAATTTTCATCAACGGTTCACTTTTCACCGGTGTTTCGGGCTAGATTTTCATTACAAAAATATTCTTGATATTGGATAAAATATTCTCTTTATTAAAATAATTATTAGCTTATTAAATCTAAATTATGTCTGAAAAAATAAATAAACTACATTTTTGTTGGAATGTTAATAGAAAACCTATGTGTACTAGGCAACAACCCTGGTTGTATTAATCCTTTTCAAAATCCTTTAACTCTCTAAATTTTCCACAACCTTAACCAAAATTTAACAAACTTCTCAGCTTTCATAGATATATCAAAAAATTCTTAATTTTTCACCAATCTATTATTATTTTCCACAAGTGTTTCCGATTTCCCACAAACTTCCTATACCTTCCTTAGTATTGATTAATGTTTTATAAATCTGTCTAGTTTATAATTTGATCAGTTCTCTCCAGTGTTCCCTAGCACGCCTCAATCATCCATGACCTTACACATTCTACCTCAATCCCCACAAAAATACAATAACCTTTCTCATCCTTCTCTAATCTTCATCAGTGACATCTTAACTTTAATTGACCATCATTATGATATTTTTTCTTACAACACACCTTGTTACTTTGCCTCGCCTAGGTTTCTGCGTCATTAAATTAGCGGTTTATTAAAACCTCGTTGGATGGGATACTATCTCCTTGTATTTTATTGATGATTGTATTTATAGATAGTTTCCCGCGTGTACTAAATGATTATGCTGTATTTGGTTGACACTACGTTGATCCAACCACTCCTAGCTTGATAAAAAAAACCGGTAGAATGGACGAGGGAAGAAACAAGTGGATTTTTTTTAGAGGTCCTTGAAGAAAAATGGGAGGCAAAAAATTGCAACATTGAATTACAAGAGCAAGAGAGTTTTCTGGTAATTATTTTTACTACGTGCGATGGCGTATTTGAGACATGTGCAAGTCATTGCTTGGTAACAAACAAACTCACTAGGCCAACAAGCGGAGATTCGCTGGACAGTGATCATTTGTCTTATTTGGATGTTAAACGTACACATTATAAACACACGAGTTTATCAACAACTGACTTGAAAATTTACCTGATCTATATCATCAAGATTCACTACCATTGCCATCAATTAAAAAGTTTACCAAAACGAAAGTATTCATTGAGATACCACCAAATGACAAATATAAACGTGTCATGGGAGTCTCATGTCACACGTCAGAAGATACATTAGTATTAAATTTCAAACTACTTATGAGGACCGTGGTTGAATTACCATAAGCCAGAAATTAGTGCAGTACATTTGTATTTGAATGATTACTCGATATTCCCCGCGGTGACGATGGGGGACAAAGCGACAAAGTTTCTTGTCAATAACTACAGTATGTCCCTGTTATGACAGAATAAAGATTTTTGGACAGTGCTAAGCTGTGAAGCCATTCTACAAAATGGTCAAAAACTGTCTTTTTAATGCAGTTTTTATCAAAATATCATTTAACATTTTAAAAATGTTTTGCATTAGGAACTTCTAGAGGGGATTGGGGAGTTGTTTTTATAAAAGTGTATGAAATGGTTCAAAAATCATTGTAAAACACTTATTTGGATAATCATTGTAGCTCTTCGACTGTTTTATAATGTTTGTGATTGTATTACTGTGGATATCAGTTTTTTTTTAAACACAAACAATGTTTAACATAATTTGTCCATATCCCGACCTAATCGATTGTTCGAAGCACCGTGTCACCATCCCTCCATGCTCTCACACCCTCGCGCCGCCACTTGAAGGGTGTGAGCTATATAAGGGTAGTCCCCTAGGGTCCCTCGGCACAGAGGTGAGGTCCGGAAATTGCTGTCGCCCGGAGCTCCGGGGAGGTTCCCGGACAATGCCCGGAGTGGCAACAAGTGACAGTTTGCCTATATAGGGAGACAGGTGGTGCAACACTTGGCAGTTTCTCGAACTGGTCGGAAGAAGTCATTCACTACACTGTGTAGTTTCTCGAACTGGTCGGAAGAAGTCATTCACTACACTGTGCAGTTTCTCGAACTGGTCGGAAGAAGTCATTCACTACACTGTGCAGTTTCTCGAACTGGTCGGAAGAAGTCATTCACTACACTGTGCAGTTTCTCGAACTGGTCGGAAGAAGTCATTCACTACACTGTGCAGTTTCTCGAACTGGTCGGAAGAAGTCATTCACTACACTGTGCAGTTTCTCGAACTGGTCGGAAGAAGTCATTCACTACACTGTGCAGTTTCTCGAACTGGTCGGAAGAAGTCATTCACTACACTGTGCAGTTTCTCGAACTGGTCGGAAGAAGTCATTCACTACACTGTGCAGTTTCTCGAACTGGTCGGAAGAAGTCATTCACTACACTGTGCAGTTTCTCGAACTGGTCGGAAGAAGTCATTCACTACACTGTGCAGTTTCTCGAACTGGTCGGAAGAAGTCATTCACTACACTGTGCAGTTTCTCGAACTGGTCGGAAGAAGTCATTCACTACACTGTGCAGTTTCTCGAACTGGTCGGAAGAAGTCATTCACTACACTGTGCAGTTTCTCGAACTGGTCGGAAGAAGTCATTCACTACACTGTGCAGTTTCTCGAACTGGTCGGAAGAAGTCATTCACTACACTGTGCAGTTTCTCGAACTGGTCGGAAGAAGTCATTCACTACACTGTGCAGTTTCTCGAACTGGTCGGAAGAAGTCATTCACTACACTGTGCAGTTTCTCGAACTGGTCGGAAGAAGTCATTCACTACACTGTGCAGTTTCTCGAACTGGTCGGAAGAAGTCATTCACTACACTGTGCAGTTTCTCGAACTGGTCGGAAGAAGTCATTCACTACACTGTGCAGTTTCTCGAACTGGTCGGAAGAAGTCATTCACTACACTGTGCAGTTTCTCGAACTGGTCGGAAGAAGTCATTCACTACACTGTGCAGTTTCTCGAACTGGTCGGAAGAAGTCATTCACTACACTGTGCAGTTTCTCGAACTGGTCGGAAGAAGTCATTCACTACACTGTGCAGTTTCTCGAACTGGTCGGAAGAAGTCATTCACTACACTGTGCAGTTTCTCGAACTGGTCGGAAGAAGTCATTCACTACACTGTGCAGTTTCTCGAACTGGTCGGAAGAAGTCATTCACTACACTGTGCAGTTTCTCGAACTGGTCGGAAGAAGTCATTCACTACACTGTGCAGTTTCTCGAACTGGTCGGAAGAAGTCATTCACTACACTGTGCAGTTTCTCGAACTGGTCGGAAGATATCACTCGCTACTGATTACTTTACCATAAGCCTCATTTCACTTTTTGAAATACATTTATTCTCTAAGCCAGTGGTTCTCAAACTGGGTTCCACAAGGGGGTTTCAAGGGTTCCGTGAGACGATCATTCATGATGGCCGTAAAAACATTATTAATGCTTCTAAATATTTATGATAAAAATTCATAAAAATCCATATAATTAGCAACATATCCAGTGTGATAATGAAAAGAAAACGAAATGAATTTTAACAATATTTATATCTAAAAAGAAAGTACTAAAACGTGGATATGTGACAGACCATATTTAAGTTATATTTTATTTATTTTTAGCAGGTAAAATATTATGTATCGTAAATTTAGGGAATAAATTAACTTGGTTTTAATCTTAATTTATAATATAATATCACTATGTATAGTTTTTATTTAAAGCTTAAATCTGGTGGTATAATTATAGAGGGAAATGTCACGAGACATGGTAAGTTTCGTAGCATTTATAGGCTTTCTTTCGGATTTAATAATTTAAGAATCACCGTTCTCTGGTATCTAACGAGCACTTTATAAACAGAGAGTCATATCGGCACTATATTCCTACACCAACTTAAATTCAAACATTGGCACTTAGCACTAAACAGCCGATACCAACGTCTGGTGTTGTAAAATAGGAACACCTACAGTACTTTTAAGCTCAACACTTTTATGTTTCACCTAGGACCCTTGGGCGGAATGATCTAACAAGTAGGCCTCGGGGACATAATTATATATAACATATTAATTGCTTCCTAGTTTTCAATTATCGAAATATTGGTCCAGACTCGGAGCATATGTCTATCTAGAATAGGAAACAAGGAAGGGTAATTGTTAAATGCAAGTTATTGCTGTTCAATAGAGTGTTTATACTCGTAAGAGGAAGAGTGGAAGTATTATCAACACATATACAAGAGGCCTCGTAAGATGAACTACTCGTTTTATTTCTTCTCTTTATATTTCGTACTTTTGGCTTATAGGTGTAATAGTGGCTATGCAACCCGCTTTGCACAATAGCTTCAAAACCAGCGAATAGGAAACGTAGTTTGTATCCGTCAAGACTATACGAATGTTGATCAGGCTATAATTGCACCCACATTTGTGTGAATGGACCTCCAGGTGGAACCACCTGATAGTAAGCAAGTGATGACTCTGTATTGAAGTTATATACCCTATTTAAGTGTATGACGTCACGTGTGTTTCAGATTCATTCGCTAATCTGCAAGGAGCGTCTTTTTAAATCTATGTTAAATGATTGTGATATATTGCTGTGTTCAATGATTGTGATATATTGCTGTCTTCAATGATTGTGATATATGATATATTGCTGTGTTCAATGATTGTGATATATGATATATTGCTGTGATCAGTGATTGTGATATATTACTGTGATCAATGATTGTGATATATTGCTGTGTTCAATGATTGTGATATATGATATATTGCTGTGATCAATGATTGTGATATATGATATATTGCTGTGATCAATGATTGTGATATATTGCTGTGATCAATGATTGTGATATATGATATATTGCTGTGACCAATGATTGTGATATATAATATATTACTGTGGTCAATATATGGGAGTTGAATCGCTTTCATCTACCATTATTAAGTGGATCCTTACACAAATAAACGAGTTGAATAAAGGAGATTCGTGTTAAATTAAGGTAGTAAAAATTCTCAGATAGATAAACAGGTTCAAGTTAAATGATTTAGTGAATGGTATTCAGTTTGTATTTGAATTTTTGAAAAAATACGCTTGGTAATAACGCCAACCCTAACTTCCCTTTCACCAACAAACCAGACTAGATGAGTTTGAAATTTAGTCCGTCTATCCACCGGGGCAGAGATAGTAAAATATAATGTATCTCTTACTGAATATTGTAACTACTATTTCTTTGAAGAGAAAACCTCTTTCTTTAATTGTTTATTATTTTGTCACAAGTTTCATTTCATAAGTTCGTAAGAAAATAGTTTTTCTTTTCTTGAACATACGAGACTAGGAAACTTGTTTGCTGTGACAGGCAGTGCTTGTGAGCCTTCCCGAGTCGTGGCAACAGTAAGAGTGTGTCGAGGAGCTGGTAATAAGCAGCTAGCTAGGGTCCCGGGTTATTACCGGACAGCTGGACCGAGGTAATAACAGCATTCACACGGTAATAGCAGCCTTCGACACGTCCAACTGGAATTATCATACCGCGTAGCATCATGAGCCCATTGCGTCCAGTTATTAGGCCCACAAAACAAGGGTGCCGGTCGGAGAGCACTGGCTTGGGACATTCTCTTAAGGGGGGGAAGAGGGAGGTTGCAGGCAGGTCTTCTCTCTTGCTCCAAGTCTTACCATCTCCGTCAGGCCGTCCGCTGATCTAATACTGACGTAGTAAGGAGGAGGGGGCTAACATTTAGAGGAACTAGACACGTATTTGTATGGAGGGAGAGTGGGAAATCCCTGTCGAGATTCGAACCGTGTCATCACCGTCACCGGAGAACCTGACAACATGAGACTGACGCCTTTGTCCACGTGTCAACTTATGTGGGATACCTAGTCAGGTAGATAAATGAAATATGTATTGAGATATAAATGTGTGTGTTTATTTTTATTAAATAAAATTGACATGATAGTTATTCATGGTTCAAGGTCTAATCTCTGACGTAATTAAGGAAGAGGAGGATATTTTAGAGGAAGTGTAGCCACATTAGTTAGGGAGAGGACAGTGGTACATCACGAGGGCAGCGACAATGGCGAGATTTTGTCCTCTTTTCCGACCTCCATCTGGTATAGTTCGCTGAAGACAAGGCGGTTGGGGTTTAAATCCCGGCCGTGTGTGCTAGAGCTGGCCTTTATTAACTGTTTTCCCAATCTCTCTACAAGAAAATAAGGGTACATTTTATCAGATTCTATCCTTACTATCCCTATCCCAACTAGCATCATTAAAATAAGATGCAAATATGTCGAATTGTTTCAGTTTCATGGCGAGTTCATGCGTTTGATGTTGAAAGGTTTAAAAAAAATGTGAAATTTAGCTCCTATGTAAGTATAAATTAAGTCGGTATTTTATTTAAATTTATATTTCTATACTATGTCCAAAATTTAATCAATCAAATCAATATGGAGAGCAGAGATTTTTAGTTTTGTTTCAAACTTTTTTCAAATCTGTGTTTTTTTCTGTATTGTATACTAAATAAAATTAAAACTAGCATAACTTTCAAATGGGCAAAATAAGTTTATTAAAATAGATTTATTTCAAATAAAGAATTATTTTCATGTAGTCTGATGAAGCTTCGATAGTTTTATTAATAAAAATGACATTTGCTCGGGAAAAAATGTCACGGAAAGCTCCCCCTTAATAATGATCATTCCTTTTCTTCGAGTTGGACCTCTCTTTCTCTCTTTCATAGCAGCAGGAGAGGTAAGAAGAGGGCTATGGATTGGAAACAAAAGGATTATTAAAAAGAGACATGCTAAAATTATTACTTTCAGAATTCATGCTCATTACTTTTGTAGAAACATTTTTAAAACAGCTCACAATATGAGATAAAAAAAATATGTGGTTGAGATTTTTCTTAGACTCATCCTTTGGTCGAAGAACACAATTTTTTGAAACTATAGTCCTATTTTCATTGTAAGGACCATTTATAAAATAATATCTTTTTTGTGGCCAAAATATATATCATTCTACTTTTTAATTCGTGTTATTTTGTAGATATTGATAAGAGCTATCAAAAACCACAATTGTAGATTCCATGACTAGCCGCAAGGATATGATAGTAGAGATATTAGCTTTTATATCTTTCAGATAACGCTCTTCACATGAATATTGGGCTATAATATGTATTTACTTTGTAACGCTTTAAAAAACAACTTATTATTGCTATTTATAAACTGTATCACTACATAAAATACGTTTCTAAATGTGATTTCTCAATAGACTATGCACGCATAAATACTATTAATTGAAAAGTAGGGGATTAATAGACTTGCCAGTTTCACTCGGTCAATAAAGCAAAAAACAGTAAAAACTTTTTAAAAAAAACTGCTGACAATTCACACACATCAAGTTTATTCAGCATTGAATGTTGAACTTAAAGATAATGTTTGAGGCAGAGTGTGAAACCTTATTTTAAAACCTACCTCAATACTAACGGCTGAGCTTCAAACCCCAACATCAGAGAACCAGATAATACGAGATTGACACCTCTAACCGCTGTGGTTGCGGGTATTATTCATATCTCGAGAACTGACACTAACAGTTGGCTTATACCACATATGGTTCCATATCTTATCTCCATACGCAGTACCTTAAAGCCCACCTTCATTCTACTCCCTCTAAGTTGCTCTAAATAGCTAATTAAACAGTAGATTTGAACTAAAGCTGTAAAAATAAAATACCAAATAAAATATAAAATTGAGCTTCCACTAATTTCCTATATTTGCATTAATTGTATTTACACAAACATTTTGCTCAAATATAATTCCTAGGCACGTTAAATACAGAGGCTGCTATTGAAAAAGTCGTTGGTATAATAATTTGTGTTTTAGATTTACATAATTTATATTTAAATTGACTTTAGGAAAAAATAAATTTGAAGTTTAAAAGAATCTGCAAACTCAAACCATTATTGTTTTTGTATTAAGGCGGAAAATATATGTGCCGATTTCTTCAATTTGTGCTTCTTCCAATAATTATTCATTAAATTAGCTCTTCTTCCCTTAAATCAATATCGATCTACCATTCTTACCTTACTTTAGTATTTAATTTGATCTTATTCCCTAAATTCACTATTCAATTTGATCTTAATTCCTTAATTTACTACTAAATTTGATATTCTTCCCTTGATTCACTATTTAATTTGCTCTTCTTTCCTTAATTCACTACTTAATTTGATATTATTTTCTTATCACACTATTTAATTTTCAATTCTTCCCTTAATACAATATTTAATTGGCTCTTCTTCCCTTAATTCACTATTTAATTAGCTCTTCTTGATTCATTATTTAAATAGATTTTCCTCCCTTTCTTCACAATTTAATTTTATCTTATTCCCTAAATTAACTATTTAATTTTCTATACTTCCTTTAATTCACTATTTAATGTGTTCTTATTCCTTTAATTAACAATTTAATTGGCCATTATTCCCTTAATTCTTTATTTAATTTGCTCTTCTTCCCTTAATTCACTATTTAATTTTATATAATTCCTCTAGTTCTTATTTTAATTAGCTCTTCTCCCTTTAATATCCCATTTAATTTGATCTTATTCCCTTAATTAATTAGTTAATGTATTATTCCCTTAATTCACTATTTAATTTGCTATCCTACATTTAATTCACTAATTAATTTATTATTCTTCACAAAATTCACTATTTACTTTGATCTTATTCCCTTCGCTATTCAATATGTTCTTCTTATTTTAATTCAATATTTAATTCGCTCTACTACACTAATCTTACTAGTGTACCGTATTTGATCTAATCAGTTTAATTCACTGCTATATGGGTATGTGCCATTTCCTTCAATCTGCATTTGCTTTTGTTATATTAATCTAATATTTAACTTACGCCTCTTTCTATAATCTAATGTTCCATGTTTGAAACTTTTCAAATAATATGTGTAGTACTATATAAATCATGTGTTTCAGAGCTATCGCTATTTTACTGCTGCTTTGACATGAACAGCATCCTAAACAGGAATATTCAATTCCACTCAATTTGAGACCAAGCCAGATCCAAACATCCATAATACAATTATTTAGTAAATTTCTCTACTGACTGATTATATTAGACTAGAATAACTTCAAGCTAAATCGGCTACCTCAACTGCTCAATGAATCGTAACTGATGCCGAGATTGTAAATTGTTTGTTTTATAGGGGGAGTGGAAACTGTAAGTACAGTCTGTTCTGATAGTAAACGTGTTGCAATGGCAAGTTACATATTGGAGCCAGTCTCATAGGTTAGCGTAGTCACATTTTTGCATAGAACTAAATTTAGCAAGTCTTTTGAAATGAAAATAGGTTCAAACACTGGTAGATTATGACGGTTCCCCAATAGCTTGGGGAACCGTGATAATCTACCAATATCTTTTCATAGCTATGAAATATATATATATTCATTTTAAGGTAACTTTATACAAATAGTCCTAGCCCAACACTATAGAAACATGAGGGATTCAAGCCTCCTCTGTTCTGGAGATTCTGACTAGAAATAACGGAGGAAATACTGAATATTGGATATAATATGAAGATAAACCAAAAAATAACAAACACTATAAAGGATAAATCAGTTAATTGAATATAGATCCAGAAGATATAAGGCTGCGACCAGTACTGGAGTTCTGATACCTAGGAAGTAAAATAACCAAAGATAACAGACGCAAGAAAGATATTGTAAGTAGAATAACGCAGGTGAAGAAAGCTTTTCATAGCAAGAAGACATTACTAACCTCGACTAGCATTAATTTGGAAATCAGGGAAAGGTTCCTAAAGGCAAATGTTTGGAGCTTTATTGATGTGAGACATGGACCAATGGAGCAACTTAAAGGAAACGATTATCTTGTCTATTTAATATATTATGAAAGGAAAATATTAGATGCGTTTGTAATGTGGTGCTACAGAAGATTGTTGAAAATATCATGGATGGAGTTGGTATAAAATATGGAAGTGCTACGAAAATCAAACGAAGAAAGGAAGCTTTGAAAAGGTATAAAGCAAATGGGAACTAAGAGCAAATCAACTCTGAGATACAGTTGGATAGAAATCGTAAATTTACACGAACGCTATTTCACGTGGATCTTTTATGATTTAACATTAATGGAAATAAAGAGTTGATAAAAGTTCCTAATACAGAAAATTGTTGAAATATTAAATTATACTTGGATAGAAACTGAATTAAAAATGCCGTTTTTGATCATTTTAAAATGGCTTCATAGATAAGCACTGTGCACAAATCTTCATTGTCATAATAGGGACATACTGTAGTTATTAACAAGAAACTTTGTCTCTTTGTCCCCCATCGTCACCACGGAAAATTTCTAGTAATTATTCAAATACGAATGTACTGCACTCATTTCTGGCATATCTGGGTCTTTTCTACTCCCTTCAACTTCCATAACTCGCACGAGATGAGTTGGGCCCGCTATGAGAAACGCTCTTAGCATGGTAGGCCCCAGATTGAGACATGATTGTTTGACGAAGATAATTCTATAAGGAGATGTGGAGGGAGACTTTTCCTCTACATTTCCTACATTCCTACTTTTTTCCTATGTTCAAACCCTCTGTCAGGTGACTAGTAGGAAATTTCAAAGTTCCAAAATGTCCTCCATTTTGACAAAATAAATGAAAATGTCTTTTCTTATTGTGTTATTTGATCTCAAAGTGATATCTCATTTATAAATTCTGTCGTAAGATGGCATTTTAGTTATCACTAGAAGTCTTCTTCGTGCGTTTTCATCGGCAACTTAGCCACATGGTTTTCACGTGATACAATTTGGGATGTCTATTGGCTGAGTGAATGCCGTCAACAACCAATCCTAGCTATTGTCCTAATTCATGAGCTCATCTGGAAAATATGCTTGTACCACATTCTGAGAGTCCTTGTCCTCTTTTGCGCCAATATTATTTGATCACCCTGGGAGTAAATTAATTACATAGTGGAAGATGCTAGCAGAATACGGCACAAAGATGTAAGAAATCTGGCTCAGGATAGGCAAAAGGCGTAGAGCTTCAACAAACCAATCGCAAGATTGATGACCTAATGATGATGATGATGATACATTCAGTACAAGTCATAATTTGAACTAGGACTTCTCAGTGAACAGAAAACAAAACTATACGAGCTCGACATGCAGTCTACGTGACCATTGACGCGGCTCATACGCAATATTATTAAAAACTAAATTAGACACAACTTAAGATAAATCTTAGGTCAATTGGATTTAAAGTCTGCATCTAATTTTCACCGGTAAAGGAACGAACATAATTATTATATCTCGACGATGACCTGGTTAATGTGACATAATAAACCAAGCAATCATAATGACCGGAATGAAATCTCAGTGAAGGCACGAAGAAGGAATTGGATCGACTGCAGAAGACCTAGCAGCTGTTACTGGTAATAACAGCGTCGTTTGGGGGTCGCGGCGAAGACTATCAAGACAAGATGAAGGCACACACAGCAATTCGCAAAGATTGTTTCATTACCAAGAGGAAATGAAAGCTCTGGTGACGTCACTAGTCAATTGGCTGGTCTTGTAGAGACGAGAACAAGATTTTGTGAAGACAACCCATGTATCGTCTGGTGGCTGACTACAGTTATATCACATTCACCACATTTTACATCTGGACTGGACTGTGTCTTAGTGGTTACAGGTCTAGTGCAGCATGTATCTTCTGGTGGCAGGACACAGTTATATCACATTCTGAGATCTTAGGGTGGTTGTTTAAAGCTCAGAAGACCATGGTTCAATCCTGTGGCTCCTTTCCGCAAATATGTTACCCTAAATGTGCTAAATAAATACCAGCTTTGGGAAACCCTGTACGAACTAATTTACAAACTAGTAGATATATTTGTCAGCACTAACTGAAACAGAACGATTATCCTGTACGCCTGTGATAAACCACTCAATCTTATAAGTCACAAGATGTAGAGTGTCACTTTCGCAATTTAAAAACTGCTGAATATGGGGAGATCGGGGTTTGTATTCTGGTCGGGTGCACTGAAGGCAATTTTTAATAATTGGTTTTCCTCTCTTCATCCACACAAATGGTGGTACACCTTTTCTAAAACCAGCCTTCCTTATGCTTTATACATTAGCTTAGCTAGTAGGTATCCGTATAGCCTGAACGTGTGGTAAGATGATAAAATAGGAAAAAAGGTCACGAGGTCTAACTATAGCAGGATTTTGGCAGGATAAACCTAATAGCAATAAGAACAAATCTTGTGTGGTCCAAATTGATGACATTTAACTGTATTTGTATTATTTTATAGATATTGTAATTAATATATATCAAAAGTGACCATTGAAGATCGCATTAGATGGCGTACGAGCATATATAACTAGTTTTAATAGCCTTTATAACTGACAAATAATATAATTCTCCCGCCAAAACCCTACCAGAGTCCCGTGTTCGTGTCCATGCCATGGGATATTTACAATAGAGACTGTCACTTTGTCTCAATATATATTTATCACCATGTCCAACTAACCCTTCGGGATGTATACATCTAAATACATTCATGGGTAGGAATGAGTAAGGAAGAATTTTCAGAAAATGTACCCACATTAGCGTTGAGTAAGAGTAAGGACCCAATTTAGTAAAAATCAACCAAAGTTCACCCAGCTGTGACTAGAACCCAGAACCTCCCCGTCACGGGCAATTCAGTATATTTCAATAATGACGCCTTAAACCATGCGACCACCTATGTTAGTCCCAATTTATCAATCGCTATGGATAAGTTATTATACAATTAAATATCAAATTTTTTAAAACTAGTGCCTTCAGCACCAAAGCTACTAACGGCACTTATCCAAGGAAGGTGTGAAGGGGGAGAGGACAAGCAGGCAACTTAAAAGATATGCACCAGCATTAGCGTGGATACAAATAAAAACTATTTAAAACATTTTCCGGCGCACCCCTCCGAGATTTGAGCCTTAATTATTCCTGAAATTCAGTATTTTGCAATCTTGACGCCTTAGAGCTAGTGACCATCGGTGCGGGTACCTTTAAGTCAAACAAGACGTCTAATCAACTCTAAAGTTTGCATGTAAGAATGTAGTATTTTTGTATCATTCCCCGTCAGGAGATTCGAGGAAATGTTCAATATTAAATATCTATTAAATTTTATTTTTTACAATACATTAACCATCGAGATTGTGGTCAATTTGAATTTAATAAGTTTCAAATTAAATAATACCCAGACCGAGGATGGCGAACTTTTGGTATTGGGTTGCACGACGCAAACGTGAAAATATTAACATTTACATTTAAATAGTG
This sequence comes from Timema bartmani, assembly GCA_902151455.1. NCBI lineage: Eukaryota > Metazoa > Arthropoda > Insecta > Phasmatodea > Timematidae > Timema > Timema bartmani. The sequence goes on along the minus strand of CABFWB010000468.1, from coordinate 146,351 downwards.
CAATGTAATTTTTGGTTGCTGTGCAAATTAATTGTTAATCTGGGTTCTTTCTCTTCCTACAAACCAACACATAATTTTAATCTGAGATCTATCTCAGTTTCGAAACCAAATTACATCCCTAATCTTAAAAATGTCATTTTAGAAGCACTTGTAATAGCTGTTGACAAAATATGCTATTTATTGTACTTGTATTGTATTGTATTGTACTGTACTGTATTGTACCCAATCATACGCTGCAGGAACGTGGGTAGTGAAGGATCAGGATTAAAAGCAGAATGCAGGCGAGTGAAATTGGAATTCTTGAGAAGCAGGATTGGTATGACAACATTTGACAGGATGAGGAATGAGAGAGTAAGAGGGACAGTAAAGGAAGAGCCAGTCCAGGACAGGATGAGAAGTGAGAGAGTAAAAGGAATAGTAAAGGAAGAGCCAGTCCAGGACAGGATGAGGAATGAGAGAGTAAGAGGAATAGTAAAGGAAGAACCAGTCCAGGACAGGATGATAAGTGAGAGAGTAAGAGGAATAGTAAAGGAAGAACCAGTCCAGGACAGGATGAGAAGTGAGAGAGTAAAAGGAATAGTAAAGGAAGAGCCAGTCCAGGACAGGATGAGAAGTGAGAGAGTAAGAGGGACAGTAAAGGAAGAGCCAGTCCAGGACAGGATGAGAAGTGAGAGAGTAAGAGGAATAGTAAAGGAAGAGCCAGTCCAGGACAGGATGAGAAAGAAAGAGTAAGAGGAATAGTAAAGGAAGAGCCAGTCCAGGACAGGATGAGGAATGAGAGAGTAAGAGGAACAGTAAAGGAAGAGCCAGTCCAGGACAGGATAGAGAAGGTACGACTAAGGTGGTATGGTGAGGAGAATGGAGAGGGAAAGGATAACCAGGAGGATGTTGGATATGGAGGAGGGAGGAGGACAAAGGGACAGATGGCTGAAGGGAGGAAGGAGGAGTATAGAGGAGAGGACTGGGTCAAAGTGGAGGGAGAGAGAGGTGGTGGGAGGAAAGAGGGTGGTGGAGAGGCTTATGTTTCAAACAGACCCAACCAGCGACTGGAAGCTGTTCATGATGATGATATTGATATTTATTTTTTTATGTTGCCCAATTTAAAGCGCTAGTTTTATTGATCGAGCTGTTTTGTATCTTTGCAGTATCTTTATATTTAGCCTATGTATGATTATTTATATTTACTAAAATATAAAATACCTCTCTAGCGTGTACAAGAACCCCTTCAACATAGTACCAAGAACAGGGAGTTTTGATATGTGCCAACATAAGGGCTATTGGCACAGATTGCCAAGTGTTTCATTCGTAGTAGGTTTCTAGTAGGAAGAACAGTGGACCTATCTGACATTTACTTTTCATACATCCATTCAACTATCCAGAACTGTCACGTTCAATCTATAGTACCAATGTGCCTCTCTATAGAGTAATAATACAAAATAATAGTCTATAGTAGATGATCGCAGGAAAAAAAATGTATCCTCTAAACTGTTCTTCATAACATTATTATTATTATTATACCCTAGAAGTGCAGGTAAGTGACAGCTAGCAGAAGGTTCCTTATCGCAAACATTGGCTAGGAAATTATTATTATTTGCATGGTACCTAATATTATATTATTAATAAAAGATGTTATCAAACTTTTATAGTAATACTTCCCAAAGGATCAATGTATAATTGGTGTTTTTATAACTATGTATTGATACCTACAAATATCTTGCCTCTGTTAATTTCTATCCGTTTCATTCACCATCTCCAAGTATATTATCCTTCGCTATAGGCCTCCATCTTGCATGACTAGTTTGCATAAACCAACAGAATTGTAAGTCTGGACCATAAACCACCTTATAATGGATAGAATGGCTTCCCCTCATTTCCAATCGGTGCATCTATACTACTCATTCTGCTATCGATAACAACTATTGCAATCCAATATTTCAACATAAATATAAACAATTGTTTGTGAACGGTAGCCATCTGTATGAAATATAATGTGTATTGTTTAAAAATAGCCCTGTACCATTAGCTTGTACCCCAGTAGCATAGTTGTCGATCATGAGATTCTGATAGCTACCAAGTTGTTGATGATCTAACATGTCCACCATCTTAAAACTATGGATGAAGTTCTTAGGTTGGGATTATTCTGAATAGCTAAATGATAAAGAGTACATTGGTGCTTCAAGCCAATGGTCCTGTGTTTGATTCTTGTATGTCATTTTACTAAGGCATCTATTTAAATGAGGCAGGTGACCTGGTGGTCTAGGGGGTAAAGGTGTCGGACTTCTCTGCTAGGGTCCGGGGTTCAATCCTCGGTCCCGGCACAGATTTATCTGATCACCAAACCCTTCCTTCACCTCTGACAAGACGTGTATTAATCACAACTTGTGAATGTGAGGAATGCCAGGCCTCCACCGTGGTTCGGATCCCACGTTAAACTGTAGGTCCTCCATTTCATCTCACAATCACCCTACCATTACACATTAGCGTAAGTGCGTATAACCCGAACGGGTAGTAAGACGCGGTAATAATAATATATTTAAATGTATTAATACATATTTTGAATTTAACGTTCCCTTAGATAGTATCATTTTTCATAGCATACTTAGATTATGTATTATAATTCTCCAGTAGACATTATAATTTATCTCTACAGAATTAGTTTTAAAGTCACGCCAAGAAATGTCACTATTATAACATCCATTCTTCAGTGTTTTGTTTTAAATCATTGTTTAAACAATGTTAGTCTCTCACTAATGCTCTGGTTCATGTTTGTCTGTTGCAGAAATGCATCAGTTCCTCAAGACTAGAGCGAATGTCCAAAGACGAGCTGGTCCAAATGTTCCATAAGTTTGCTGTCCCATTGCCTCAGAGACAGTACAGAGACAATCGCAGAGGAAAGCTTCTGACCAGGATGAGGATTAAGCTGGAGCGCAAGAGGAGGCCGGTGGAACAACCTGACACCAGGTGAAGATCACATATATTCTTGCTAAGCCAGAAACGTCTTCATTCAAAGTAAAGGTTTTCAAAGAAATAGAAACTATAGTAGGATTCTGGTCAGGAAGAACAGCAAATGACAGTCACAAACGTTAGTAAAACTATTTTCATATATTCATAACTCCAAGTAATGTAATTTACATCATTAACTGTTTATAGATATTATCAATACCTATAAAATAACATTACTGCAAGACTCCCGCGGTTGACAAAGTGCTCACCTCAGGACTTTATGTTCGCGAGTTTAAACCCAGCCGAGATCGTATATTTATTTTTTCTAACAATAAAAATCCATGGCACAACTTCCTTCAGAGGGGAAGTTAAGTCGTCAGCCCCGTGTCGACTGTGGCAATTAAGAGAGAACTGGAAGGTATGTGAAAATACACTTCCCTGCAAAATTGGTAGGCCCTTTCACGCTCGGGCATAGAAATTCAGTGTCGAAGGCAATGGAGAATCACCACACTTTCTAAACTCCTCTAGTACATGGTATTTCTTCCAGATGGTGCGGGAAGCACTAACCAGCCGAAGAGCTGGGTGCCCGATGAATAAGAAATTACATCAAACCAACCTTTGAGTTGTTGACTTGAGAAGAAAAAAATAACATTAATAACTAAGGAAAATGCGATATTGACCCCCAAAAAAAATATGTTTGTAGTTTCTTAAACTATTCTTCCTACCAGAATCAGGGTGTACACTTAAATTAGAGGAAACATAACTTTGTTGAAGAATCAACATTTCGGCAAATCAGAATTGAAGCCCAACCTACAAATTTAGGTCAGCCAACCCTACTTGTTATAATTGTAATGTTAAAAACACCCTGGGCCGACTGTAAAGACAGAACAAATTAGTTTTATTCACTTGATTTAGTACTAGTATATGCTATCATAAGCCACGATGGTGATTATGGGTGTCAGTCTCGTCTGGCCATCAGGGAGTCGAACCGGAATTTTTATCGTTCCTAGTTCCAGCTCTTGTTCCCAAAATAAACATTTTGAAGGTTCTGGTTCTGGTTAGTGCACAATAAAGGTTCCATTTCTTTTCGGTTTCTAAGTGTGCCGGTTCTGGTTCTTTAATTTAAAACAGTTTTTTTTTCAGCCCAGCATTTTTTTATACATTCGGGCTACGTTATTGTACTAATTTCGATGATGGTTTTTTAAATGAATGAGGAACGTTATATTTTTATATTTAGAGGAAGTGTATACATATTTGCTTGGAAGGAGAGCATAAAACCACTTTGGAAATAACACTCTTTACGAACCTCATTCAAGACTCATTTTAATCTATGAGCTATATTCCACAATAAATAAGTCATGATTTAAATTTCCACACAGACCCGCCAGTTTTTTTATCTACACTAAAATCAAAATATTCCTTAACCCATACCATACCATTCAGCCGCTGTTTTAACTGAACACTTTAACTTCCAAGGGTATTGTACACATTTTCAACCCATGAGAATGTTTCCCTTATCCAATCACAATACCAGTCTGAACACCCTCTACAAGAGTAATCACACAAGTTATCTTACATATTCTGTGCACAAGAGGGAGATGGTTAGTTAATGAATTTATTGCGCTTAAAAAATCACATATATTTGCTCTTTATGGTAAAAATGTGTAAAATTATCTGGGGTGGTTTTCACCAACATCAGCACCATTAAGCAGTGCAAACTTAATAAACCTACAAAAGATTTGCCCCCTTAGCCTGATTTTACTGCACTGTAGGCAGGTCTGGCAACACAGAGACCCACTTTTTTGTGTTTCTTTTTTACTATAGCTTCCCCCCCGTCCCCAAGGAGTCAGAGAAATTAACACATCATTGCTCTGATTTTGACTGTAAATGCTCATTAAGGTTAGTTTTTAAATTCATAAATTAAATATTTTGAGTAGGTTTTAGCAACTGCTCTTCACCCCGAAGAGAGAAAAATAACCCTATGTTCCAGTTTTAGGAGCAGTTATCTCCTTAGGTATGGTTTTGTAGTTTTCTACACATGGAGAACACTACACTGTTGTTATTCCCCTTGCAGACACTGCAAAAGTTGACAAATGTCTGGAACCAATTTGATTACTATAATTAATTTAAATTTTTAACAGTCGAACAGGAAACCGACACTTGTTGTCTGTCACTGTTTTCCACGTGATTAAACTACCATATCAGAAAATCAACACAATGGTTTTACATCTCCTTGCCCCATATTTCCCCCTTACCCTGTTCAGACATATTCTGCACCACTGTACTTCATTAGTCATTATTGTAGATGTGTATAGCTATTTTTATCAACAAAGAACATAAACATAATCTACAGGTCTAAAATGAATTAGTAACACTTATGATCATCAACTGTTTCCAGCTTGTGGCAGGGTCAGTTTGGTAAAATTCCTTAATCTTCCTATATATCCTTTCACCATTCTTCCTCCTTTAATTCCTTCCATTCTTCTCCTCCCACTTGAACACTTTCTGTTATCTGCTCCTCCCATCTCTTTATTGGCCTCCCTTGTGGTATTTTCCCCACATACTTCATTTCCAACATTTTCTTTGGCATCCTCTCTTTTTCCATCCTCATTACATGTCCATACCATCTCAGTCTTGCTTCCTCTACTATCTCATGTACTCCAACATCCTCATTACATGCCCATACCATCTCAGTCTTGCTTCCTCTACTATCTCTTGTACTCCAAGTAGTAACACTTATATTTAGTTTAAATAATAACATTTTACTATGACAGGAGTTTGAAAACTCAACTCGTATTAAAATCTAAATATCATTTTTTTTTCCAGCAGCCTGGTTTCTGTTGGTTTCAACGTGACTTCGTCCTCCCGACAGAATAGTTCTACCACGCAGGACAGACTTAAACCACCACCTGTTGCCATCAATTTCGAAAGAAAGAAAATAAGACTGAACAGTGTTTCCTCTGGATCTGGAAATGAACTCAACAGCCCTCAAATAAAAAATTTCAAGACTTTACAAATTTCAGAAAAACCATTCAATGGGGACAGTTTAGATAGCGTCGTTATCAACTATAGGCCTAAAGAGAAGAAGGGACATAATGCAAGTGAAACAAAAGAAGAGAATGGTGAAGCTAATAAAATAGAGTTAAGGAGAAGCAGTGAGTCGAGTAGTTGTGACACGAAAAAATCTCTAAGAAAAATAAAACTCAAGAGACCTCACAGTACAGACAGTGTTAAGTCAGAGGTGAGTCACAGAGTTTTTATTAAAAAAAATTTTTTTTTTTTTTGGAATAAATAAAAACCTGTAGCTTCACATGGTGTCTACTCAACTTGACCAATGAAATCCCCGACCTTTTCCCCGATTTCCCCTGATCATTTCCTAAAATTCCCGACTAAAAAGTATGTCACATCCTTCTAACTCCCACTCGTTTTTCTATTAATCTTTTTTTATGAATAATAATATTTTAAAATTTAAATAAACATGTTTTTTAAATTTGTATTAACATTGTTTACTAGGAAATTAAAAATATATTACACAGCTACAAACAAAAAAAAATTACAGTTTGAATCACATAATTTACTAATTTAATTATGATTGTATATCATATTTTGAATAAAACAACATTTTCCCGAATTTTTATTGTAATTTACCAAATTCCCGACTTATTTCCGTTTTTTCCCGATCACTTCAAATTCCCGCTTTCCCTGATTTTCCCGGATGGTAGACACCCTGGCTTTAATATGTGTCAATTCTAAGCACATATATTATCTAGTGCTCACTCAAAATATTGATTTGTTGTTGGTTTTATTTCTCTAGGTGTCTGATACCAGGCCAACACAGATTACCGAAATCAACTCAACACAGTGTTCAGGCGTCATCTTAGCACAAGACGCTGAACCGCGGGGGAAGAAACAAAAAAGTAAAATTACTTGGCCATGATGGTTCCGACATTCACTTAATTTCAGAGAAAAGTGAAAAAAAAACATGTAACCGCATCTTCTGAAGGATACTTTTAATTTTGGACTTCTTTTTCTTAGCACTTTGGTGAATATTATTAGTTCTCAACAAAAATAACAATTATTCTTAGTAATGTTTTCTAGGATATTGTACTCAAAATTAATTTAATTTTTGATTTGAGCAAATAAGTCTGTGTGCGGTATATTTCTCGAAATTATCTGCGGTACCTACTTTAAGGCCTACTTTAAGCCTAAAAATAAACAACTTTTATTGAGAGCTAAATTTGAATATCCACATTAATTCTACTTGATTATTTCATTTGCTTTTTGAACAAAAAATTTCACTTTAACGACGTACTAACTTAATCTAGGAAACCACAAATACTAAATCCATGTATTAAACTAGTGTTTGTTTAGTACTTGACATCTTACTACTAAACTGCAGAAACATGATGTAAAATGGCATAGTGCTACACATTGTTTGTTCTCAGTATCTTTGGGTTTTTGTGAACCAAAAACCATATTCACCTCCAATAAAAATATATTTCATCACTTAGATAACTGGTGTAAATTTACCTCACTCATCAAAACCTCTCTGTGAGGCAGATAAAAGGAATTGCATTTAGTAAAATTTATACTGTTGTAAAAAGCCAAAGCTACCATGAACCATCTCCAGCAACAATTTATTTACACCTCAATGAAGAAGATTAAGTTACTTCTTTAGTATTGCCAACTAAGGAAAATGTGTTTAGTATGTTAAACCCTGGAATAGGGTGTCTACTGGGTCGCGAAAATAAAAAAAGATACTAATTTCAAAAGAGGTCACAAAAGTCCCTAATAAGTAACGAATTCTCAATATTTTGGTCATAAATTCACAAAAATATTTTTGTTTGAATTTCTCGCGCATTATAGCGTGTCGAGCCACCCATGATGCCATGCGCTAGCCACAGGTTGCCTGATTGTTTTTACCCTGATACCAAGGACAAGGTTAACGCTCGCCATCTAGTTAAAGTTTAATGTTCCATGTGTTCATTATGCCTATATATGCATTATATAATGTTCGATCGTTTACCGAAGGAATTTTGTGGTCAAAAAAGGTCATTAAAAAAGTAACTAATTTTTGATTCTCCAACTCAGTGGAGTCATAACTAAATTTGAACTAGATTCTTTTATTATATTCCTGACACTCCATGTTTGTTGGAATTCTTAGAATGCTTGATCTTTGATAATGGTTCTGTTCTTGATCTGACAATTTTTTTGTTCCTCAGCCTCATAGTAAAGTGAATAGTAATGGGTAGAACTGGCAGTTATCACTATTGGACGAGGCAAAAATAGAGTTCTGTATTCTTGAAGCTATTTTGTGAAATATGATGTGACTTTGTCTCTATAACGTCTTGTAGATTCTATTATGTTTAGTGTCTATAAGCGTGTAAAATGTATCATGTTATTTATTTAATATCTTCATTCAAATTGTGGCTATTTAGCCTTTCCCCGTTCTATTATCTTTGGAGACTGGTGCATTTTAGAAAATTAAAACATAATGCTAAAACCTCATGGCTGATTTTTGAGTTAAATCTTTTCTTGAATTATTTGTGTCATCTCAATTAGCGGCAAGGTTTCATGTTTTATCTTTCATTTCTGTATTATCTTAACCGCCTCGGTGGCATAGTTGAGCTAGACTGCCGAGGACGGGGAGATCGAGGTTCGAATCTCACTCGGGTGAACTGGGGGTGGTTTTTCTTAAATGGTTTTCCACTCTCCCTCCTCACAAATGCGGGTTCGCTTCATCTATACTCAACCTTTCTAATTCCTATTAGCATAATTAGTACTTAAGCGTATAGATCGAACGGTTATTAAGACGCGGTGCTAATTATTATTATTTCTTCTGGGAGAAAGTAAAACTATTGTCTCGCAAGATATTTATAGAAATGATATTGGACATTTTGAAACGCTCAAACCTAAAAAAAAAAACCTTTAAATTTCTAAAGAAATAAATTTCTTATCTTAACTACATTGGTCTTCTTAACTATAAGACTAATTTATTGATCTGGGATTGGTCATAAAATGTTATTACCATTTGAACAAAGATCAGCACTGCTGAGCGAAACAATGGTTGATAAACATTATAATTTATCAAGTCAGCTTCATTTGTTCAACATTTTTTCATATTCATAACTATTGTGTCTATTTTTCAACTGCTATCAAAAGAAAAAAAAAGTTTTTTTTTATTTTTATTGGTTTTTTCCAAGACGTTTTAAGATTTTTGTTTTGTATAGATCTTTTGAAAAATCCTATTTACTGCAAATTTCATATTATTAAAATTATACACAATTAGCTTTGTAATGTCTATTTTTGCTGAATTCTCTTTATTAAAATGTGTTGACAAATGGTTGTTTTAACACATTTCAAACTAATAACATTACAGGCAGGTATTTTGTCAATCATAATTTTAAAAAACATTCTAAAGACTTGGATTGGTAAAAGTTATGTTAATCATTGAACCAATGGAAATTGTTTGTTTTTTTAATCAAATTATGTTTTTATAACATAACCGTGTTATATTGTTATTATTTTTATAATATAACCTATTTATATTGTTTTGAATATTTATAATAGCTGAATATATTATTTTTAAACTGTAATCTTAAAATAAACTACAACACTTGTTTGTTTAGAATTATATTAAAGTAGACTTGGTCGTTAACTTTTCTGAAGACACTTGTAAAACTAGTGATTTAATTTATAATATTATTGGAAATTCAAAGAATATATCTTGGTATTAACATTTTCTTCTGTTAACAGTGAACCATCTTGTACACGAATAATTTGTTCTTCAAATTTGTGCTATCATCTCTTTTGTGCCACAATTCACAAATTCATATAAACAATTTAAAAAAAAAAAGCTACCATTTGGACTTTAATGACAATACAATTGAAAGTGGCAAACATTTACCTTAACATGTGTCTACTGCTGCTTTTGCAATCATTTAAATAATATAAAAGTCATAAAAATGTATTCATAAACATCAATATTATTTAATTATATTTTTTAAATATTCATATTATATCGATATGATAAGTATATACAAAATTAAAACTTTTGAAAATCATGATTTTTTTTACAACATTATGTTTTTTTTATCACGACACTTGAATGAGTTAAAATCATTTCAAAGTTAATTTGCTCCAAACAATCTTCATCATTTCCCCTTAACTGTTTTCTGCCAGTTTTGGGTTTGACTGTTATCTCCACCATCCTGTTTCAGTACAAATTTAATCTGCACACTCTCTTATTAATCAACTCCACCCATTTCACTTTGGGCCTTCCCTTGGGTTTCTTTCGAATCATTATCACTAAACTGGGGGGCCCGGGGTTCAATCCTCGGTCCCGGCACAGATTTATCTGATTACCAAACCCTTCCTTCACCTCTGACAAGACGTGTATTAATCACAACTTGTGAATGTGAGGAATGCCAGGCCTCCTCCGTGGTTCGGATCCCACGTTAAACTGTAGGTCCTCCATTTCATCTCACAATCACCCTACCATTACACATTAGCGTAAGCGCGTATAACCCGGACGGGTAGTAAGACATGGTTCTAATAATAATTATCACTAAACAAGATTACTCAAAATGAATTAATTTGAAATATCCATTACATATATTGTCATTGACATGAAGCATTTCCTAATCTATTATATTTTGGTTAATAAGATGAAATTAGTTAATGGAATGTACCAGATTTTATAAAAATATATGTTGAAGGCTAGAGTTGGCGCTAAGGTGAAGGAAAGCCATTTTTATTATAATATTTATTAATTGTGAATTATTGATTGAATTATTTTATCTATTTTAATAAAATAAAACTTGTAACCACTTTCAAACATGTCACATAGTTTGGTTATCTGAACTTAAATTAATAAAAATAAAGAGGAAATATGGTAAATTTAATTCTTGCAATACACCCTGTTTTTCACTCATATTTAATTTTTTGATATTTCTATAAGTAACTGAACCATTATCTTTAAACATGATAAGTCTTTTATAAGAAGGGGCCGGATTTTTATGGCATATTTTATTTTGTACATAAAAGACAATGCCGATGTGTACATTAACTTTGTTCATTATCTCCTGGTTATAGAAACATACATTTGGGATATTTAGGTTATATTTCCTTGCTTTGTGTCATTGCTAAGTCATTTTTAACCATTTATGTTAGATATATAATTTAAAAAAATTATGGACTTCATGTAAAGCATGAATACTCAATCATAAAAAGATAAGGTAGGCTTTAAATAAACTCTGTTCCCTCAAATGTTCTGGAATTTTCACATGTTCAATTAAAAGAATAAACAACTTTTTACTTACAATAGTCAAAAGATAATTTTTCTTCCAGTTACCTAATACACGCTGGTGATCTCCTTTTAGCACAGTTTTTCCTGTTGAGATACTAATCTCATTTCTTAAAGCCAACGTGTTATTTTCGTGTCTTCTTTACGCTCCTATACCATACGTCTTCGACCAATGTTGATTCATTGTTATGTGCATGTGCATCAATTCTATTACATTATAGGACAAATAAACTTAAAAAGAATATATCCCACAACAATTTTAAACTGTACCGGTGTAAGGCAATGATTTAATGTCTCAATATGATCTCGCTGAAATTTAACTTAGACTGCACAACTCAATAGCCCATTCATTGCTTTAGGCTGAAATACTTTATTCACTTATTAGAGGGACACAATTTCAGATTGCGAATGTGTCTAAAAATATTATCACATCAAGTTACGAGCTTAATAGAATAATGTTTGTAATATATAGTCACTAGAAAAGTTGGGAATTGACTCTGGAAAACCTGGAAAAATCAGTGTATTTTAAAATTTAGTTTGGCCGGACACCCTTTTGTTTATTTGTTTGAAAATCCACATTTCTGTTTGTAACTGCTGCTAAGCTGAAAATAGTTACAGTGTGAAAAGATAACTTGCTTTCGAAGCAGATATTTGCAAATCATTGTTCATGTTTACCGGAGTCTAGTTTTTAACGGGTTTTTTTTTATCCCAAAGCAATCGCATTTTAATTTTAATTTGTAGCCCTAAAGTGTGTGTTCAATTTAGAATGCCCAAAGCAAAACCATTTAAAGTGGGGAAATCTTTTCTTAATTTGGAGAGGATTTTTTTTTTTATGTTTAGTGAAATACTTCCTGTTAAATATGTCACAGCAGATTAAAAGGTTTACAGTTCAGCTACATCACTTGCGACAAATATGTATTCTCTATCCAGAATATCATTTAAAAGAAAACTTCCTTTCCAACATTAATACTCGCACAGAGCTCAGCCAAAGCAAAGCCTAAGAATCTTACAAAGATTTTTGGGAACTCCTGGTTTCCATGAACATTCCAGCGTTCTCCTCTGCATGACCAATTGTGGCGCCAAACATTGTTAAATCAGTCAAAGTAATCAAACAGTTTTATTCGAGGAAGGTATATATGACTTGCCTCGAGTGGTGGAGGAATTGAGAGCAAACCTCCCTCAATTCGATACCCTAGTGTCACACACCCAAAAGGTATTTTATAAGGCTCCCTCACCCAGGGCCCTCTCCAACTTACTAGTCCCCCCAACTGGGTGCGCATAAAGGATTTATTTCACAACATAGCTTCACCACACCCTCCAAAAGAATGTTAAAACAATGCCTTAAAAATCAGAAAGTTTAAACTGTTAATATACTCGCACGAAACCTGATTTATATCATGAATTAATTTTACTACTCTTCAGTGAAATATAAATGTAAGATATATCAGGTACTACACAGTTAATTTGAAGTTATCCCAATTGTTTGTTATTTATGTAGACTCCTACTTACTAACTTTTCTGGCTTGATTAGTAATCTAAAACTTCAGTCTATTGTTTCCAAACTTGGGAGGCATGATGTCAAGATAAAAAGCATTTAATTTTTATGTAGCACTAAAGAAACCTGTATTTTAAAAAGATTAAATTAACCTGTTCCAGTTTATAAAGTAGTACATAAAGTTCAATTTCCATAGGACGATCCTAATCATACGTTCACATATTTATACATCTAGTCATGTGATCTGCAGTTGTCATTACCAATAATAATATTAACGTTAATGGGTGGTTTTCGTACCGCAACAGTTTCATCGCGTCCATCAAGCGCTATTGAAGGCAGTGGAGATGCGCCCACAAAGCAACGTGACAATAGGGTGACTTTTTTTTTGTGCCTTGGGAGGACACCATCTTCCAAAGATCGCCACAGTCAAAACGATTTAATGCATTCAGCAAGTCACTTTCATTCCCAGCCACCAATGCGGCATCATCCACATATAACAGCACTTTTACATGGTTTATTTTTGCACCAACCGCGTCCTCACGAGCATCCCTCATACACTTATCCATGAAAACATTTAAACCACCATGGAGATATAACGCAACCTTGTCTAACACCTTGTTTAATGTCAAACCATTTTCTCAATGCTCCATCCACCTTCACGCACACTTTGTTTCAATCATACACCGCCATAATTGTAATTACCATCCATGCATCCACACCATACTCTCTAAGAACATTTCATAACATACTTTTATTCACCCTATCATAGGCTTTCTCAAGATCAACAAATACACAATAAACTTTCTTCCTTACCACCATACATTTCTCAATCAGTTGATGTAATGCAAATATCTGGTCCATGTAACCGCACCCCAAGTCTCACCCTGTTCCCACAAACCCTGCTATAGAGACTGCCTCGCCCGCCAGTAAGTTATACGGTTGTGCTTGTCACTACCACTAGGAGGTAAGGATACCAATATTAGCATAAATCCTGAATGGATACACTGAGGGTTGTAGAGGGAGGGCAGATACTATATTTGTTTTAAAGTATTCAGGTTGTCTACCATCCTAGAAAACTGGAATTCGCACAATTAATAATAGTGAATATTTGCAAGTGATTTATTTATGTGTGGTATTTAACATGCACTTTCTAAACAGACTGGTTATACGACTTATAAACCAACATAAATCTAGGATAGACAACATCCAACCCCCGGCTGTTAATCCATCACTTTGAAAGGGGAAACTCACATTTTACATGTGATTATTTATGTTATGTTTCAATTACTAAAAGGTGTAAAAGAGTTGGGAGTCTGCATTAGAAAATTAATATATTTTTTTGAGTAAAATAAAATATGTAATGATTTGTATTTTGCCAAGATTACTTTATACACTTGTCCTTGAGGAACTGCATAAAATTCTTGACATGTCCTGGAAAAAATGTCATGATTTTGTTTAAGAACCCTGTTTATTTACAATATTTAAAATAAAATATTTATTTCAGTAAATACTCCATTGTGAATATATTTTATTGCAGTGGTCACTGTTGAACTTACTAATTGTGATTTTCATGTCATCTTTCTGCTGCTCTAATGCGCATCTTCAGCCAAAGTTGATTCATGGTTATGCGCATGCGAGAGAATTAGATAACATTACAGGAAGAAAAAACTAAATAAAACATGACTCACAACAATTTCAAACTAGTCTAGTGTGAGGTGTTAATGTAAAAATAAATTACAATAAAAGTTGAAAGAAAATATAATATGTATTATATTTGTACATTTATAATCACTCAATTTATGTGAGGAATTGAACTGCTTGTCTTACTTTAAAATATCATTGAAATCTGTAGCAATTTTAGTGACACCTCCTCAAGTCACATTTCACACTATGACAATTTTATTTCACATTTTTTCACACCACAAAAAGCAGAAAAGACTTGATCGCACAAGTAAGTGTTTTTTCTGAAAGTGGTTTGTGCTTGCTGACGAGAAAACTAATATAAAAGTGGGTTTCCAAATGCTCCTCCCAAACACGAGGGCAAAAGGGCCTTAGCCATCCCCCCAATTTTAGGCCTCACTTTCTCGTCGGATTTTAATATGGTAAGGCATTTCCATTGTGTTTAGTAATAGTTGCCCTTTTATATAAAATTTTATAAGGTATAAAAAATATATAAAGCTATGTCACGGACCCCCTGTACGAACCTTGGTGACCGACACCTGGGGGCCCATAGACCTCGCTTTGAGAATCTCTGCTCTATGGCATTATCAACTCAAAAGTACACACCCTATCCCTATCTTGAGCTAGTTCTATCCAGTCCCCCTCATTACACCCTATCCCTATCTTGAGCTAGTTCTATCCAGTCCCCCTCATTACACCCTATTTCTATCTCTAGCTAGTTCTATCCAGTCCACCTCATTACACCCTATCCCTATCTTGAGCTAGTTCTATCCAGTCCACCTGATTACGCCCTATCCCTATCTTGAGCTAGATCTATCCACCTCATTACACCCTATCCCTATCTTGAGCTAGTTCTATCCAGTCCATATGTTTGATTCTCACATGTTTTTACACCAAAGATTTGACTTTTTTTTTAACAATCCTTGACAAAAAAAAAGGCCAGTTAAGACCAGGGGGAAAAAAAAGTTGTAGTAAGAAGATGCCGAGAAGTTGTGACACACCGACTTGATAAACTATTACTGAGCTCGGATTCTATTGCCCCATTCTTTAGACTGGTTAAATTTAGTCATGAAACCCTTTTATATTTCATACCACACAACAGAACCACTTAAATATTTTAGCTTAGCACATAAAAATTGTCTTGGTTCAAGGTCACATACCTTTAAATTGAAAGGAAACATTTTTCCAGGTGGAAGGCAACTTCACGCTTTGTCCTCTTTCATTCCCATAAATAAATGGAGTTTCCCTGTAAACCTATTATTTCGGAGAAATGAATGCTAAGGTTTTACTCTTAATTAAATTATTATAGTATCAGATTCTTTGTTTATTATTATTAGTATAAAACACAAAAATGTCAACATACATTTCAATGATGAGAATGTTATATTTTCACAAAATCTTCTTATATCTGGTTTAACTGTTGACATTTATATTCACATGTGTGGAGCTTGTTTCGATACTTAGTTTTGGTTTCAGAGTCAACAAAGAGTAATGTTTCACACAAGCGAGTGTTGACGAATGAAAACGGTACTTTGATTACAGGGTTATTTCACATGACACAGTCAACATGGAACAGACAACAGCTTCACTTTCTCTCCGAAGGAAGTCGTGCTTCAGATTTTTATAATAACCCTAATAATGTAGTCAAATGTTATCATGGCTGACAAAAACAAATATTATTCTACCAAATAGTCTACTCTAGTTAATTCTTCATTAGGGGTCATTCATAAACCACACAACATTTTTTATTAAACTCTCTTCCCCCCACCCCCCCTGTAACATAATGTAGACATTAGAGCTACCCC
This sequence comes from Timema bartmani, assembly GCA_902151455.1. NCBI lineage: Eukaryota > Metazoa > Arthropoda > Insecta > Phasmatodea > Timematidae > Timema > Timema bartmani. Next base: position 130,123 of record CABFWB010000468.1, on the reverse strand, counting down.
GTGTAACACCATGTAGACATTAGAGCTACCCCATGTAACGCCATGTAGACATTAGAGCTACCCCATGTAACGCCATGTAGACATTAGAGCTACCCCATGTAACGCCATGTAGACATTAGAGCTACCCCATGTAACGCCATGTAGACATTAGAGCTACCCCATGTAACGCCATGTAGACATTAGAGCTACCCCATGTAACGCCATGTAGACATTAGAGCTACCCCATGTAACGCCATGTAGACATTAGAGCTACCCCATGTAACGCCATGTAGACATTAGAGCTACCCCATGTAACGCCATGTAGACATTAGAGCTACCCCATGTAACGCCATGTAGACATTAGAGCTACCCCATGTAACGCCATGTAGACATTAGAGCTACCCCATGTAACGCCATGTAGACATTAGAGCTACCCCATGTAACGCCATGTAGACATTAGAGCTACCCCATGTAACGCCATGTAGACATTAGAGCTACCCCATGTAACGCCATGTAGACATTAGAGCTACCCCATGTAACGCCATGTAGACATTAGAGCTACCCCATGTAACGCCATGTAGACATTAGAGCTACCCCATGTAACGCCATGTAGACATTAGAGCTACCCCATGTAACGCCATGTAGACATTAGAGCTACCCCATGTAACGCCATGTAGACATTAGAGCTACCCCATGTAACGCCATGTAGACATTAGAGCTACCCCATGTAACGCCATGTAGACATTAGAGCTACCCCATGTAACGCCATGTAGACATTAGAGCTACCCCATGTAACGCCATGTAGACATTAGAGCTACCCCATGTAACGCCATGTAGACATTAGAGCTACCCCATGTAACGCCATGTAGACATTAGAGCTACCCCATGTAACGCCATGTAGACATTAGAGCTACCCCATGTAACGCCATGTAGACATTAGAGCTACCCCATGTAACGCCATGTAGACATTAGAGCTACCCCATGTAACGCCATGTAGACATTAGAGCTACCCCATGTAACGCCATGTAGACATTAGAGCTACCCCATGTAACGCCATGTAGACATTAGAGCTACCCCATGTAACGCCATGTAGACATTAGAGCTACCCCATGTAACGCCATGTAGACATTAGAGCTACCCCATGTAACGCCATGTAGACATTAGAGCTACCCCATGTAACGCCATGTAGACATTAGAGCTACCCCATGTAACGCCATGTAGACATTAGAGCTACCCCATGTAACGCCATGTAGACATTAGAGCTACCCCATGTAACGCCATGTAGACATTAGAGCTACCCCATGTAACGCCATGTAGACATTAGAGCTACCCCATGTAACGCCATGTAGACATTAGAGCTACCCCATGTAACGCCATGTAGACATTAGAGCTACCCCATGTAACGCCATGTAGACATTAGAGCTACCCCATGTAACGCCATGTAGACATTAGAGCTACCCCATGTAACGCCATGTAGACATTAGAGCTACCCCATGTAACGCCATGTAGACATTAGAGCTACCCCATGTAACGCCATGTAGACATTAGAGCTACCCCATGTAACGCCATGTAGACATTAGAGCTACCCCATGTAACGCCATGTAGACATTAGAGCTACCCCATGTAACGCCATGTAGACATTAGAGCTACCCCATGTAACGCCATGTAGACATTAGAGCTACCCCATGTAACGCCATGTAGACATTAGAGCTACCCCATGTAACGCCATGTAGACATTAGAGCTACCCCATGTAACGCCATGTAGACATTAGAGCTACCCCATGTAACGCCATGTAGACATTAGAGCTACCCCATGTAACGCCATGTAGACATTAGAGCTACCCCATGTAACGCCATGTAGACATTAGAGCTACCCCATGTAACGCCATGTAGACATTAGAGCTACCCCATGTAACGCCATGTAGACATTAGAGCTACCCCATGTAACGCCATGTAGACATTAGAGCTACCCCATGTAACGCCATGTAGACATTAGAGCTACCCCATGTAACGCCATGTAGACATTAGAGCTACCCCATGTAACGCCATGTAGACATTAGAGCTACCCCATGTAACGCCATGTAGACATTAGAGCTACCCCATGTAACGCCATGTAGACATTAGAGCTACCCCATGTAACGCCATGTAGACATTAGAGCTACCCCATGTAACGCCATGTAGACATTAGAGCTACCCCATGTAACGCCATGTAGACATTAGAGCTACCCCATGTAACGCCATGTAGACATTAGAGCTACCCCATGTAACGCCATGTAGACATTAGAGCTACCCCATGTAACGCCATGTAGACATTAGAGCTACCCCATGTAACGCCATGTAGACATTAGAGCTACCCCATGTAACGCCATGTAGACATTAGAGCTACCCCATGTAACGCCATGTAGACATTAGAGCTACCCCATGTAACGCCATGTAGACATTAGAGCTACCCCATGTAACGCCATGTAGACATTAGAGCTACCCCATGTAACGCCATGTAGACATTAGAGCTACCNCAAAATAAAACTCTGTAAATATAGAAGCAATTATTATTATTACATTAGATCAAACAGATCAAAATAAAACTCTGTAAATATAGAAGCAATTATTATTATTACATTAGATCAAACAGATCAAAATAAAACTGTAAATATAGAAGCAATTATTATTATTACATTAGATCAAACAAATTAAAATAAACTCAACTTCCTGAAAGAGAAACTAAACTGATACCTAAAAAAAAAAGTTACAGTAAAATATAATTAGTGCTAAGGAAACCCTGACATTAAACACAAAATAATGTTGCCTACAAAAAATAAACTTCACACAGTTTTGTAGAGTTATAAAATGGACCATGACCTGAAAGACATATATACATATATACTGTAATAATTTGAAATGATTTTTTCACTATTTATAGCTTAGAACTAAACAATTGTTAAAATTGCGAGGAAATGTTGATGGTCGAACAACAAAGCTGTAGGCAATCACATTCCTTATTGTTGGTAGAGCTGGAATAAAAAATATACAAGTTTAAGAATAATATTTTTTAATAAATTAAACAGCAATATGATGCAGATCTACTGGTAGACAACAAAAAGTAGAACTGAAAAGTCACACGTTAACCAATCATTCTGATACCATAAATATAATCTTATAAGTTTATTGCAAATATAACAAAGTCCAATATGATCTTTGACTAACGTTTGATAGATATTTTCAATACCTATAAAATAACAATAGTAGTAATATAATATAACATGTTATCAAAGTTGACTGAAAAAAATAACTAAAATTTGTATTTTCTAAAATGAACTTGTTAGAAAAAGTGGACTAAACATGAATAAATGTGTAATTCCACATGATATAATGAGACATAATTAATAAAACTAAAACTAACAATATTTGTTTTTAATTCAATAACTTTCTTTCTTATCCTCTTCATTTCGCACACATATCCTCTCTCTTGTGAAATCTTCGTAATTTTGTACACTTTCTCTTCACTGATACACAAGTTCATAATTTTGTGTACGATTTCACTTCACTGATACACAAATTCGTAATTTTGTGTACAATTTCACTTCACTGATACACAAGTTCGTAATTGTGTGTACAATTTCACTTCACTGATACACAAATTCGTAATTTTGTGTACAATTTCACTTCACTGATACACAAGTTCGTAATTTTGTGTACAATTTCACTTCACTGATACACAAGTTCGTAATTTTGTGTTCACTTTCACTTCACTGATACACAAGTTCAAACATACACACACACACACACACACATACACACACACATACACACACACACACACATACACACATTTTTTGTCACAGCGTCTTAATACCTGTTCAGGTTACTACGCTTATGTGACAATTACTCTACTGGGGTAGGAATGAGGAAGAAAGCATTTTAGAGGTAATCCATCAGCATTTGCATGGAAGGAGAGCGAAAAAAATTTAGGAAAAAACCAACCTCTATACCCGATTAGGATTCGAACCTCGATCTCATCATCAGCAGGCCGATCTAACACGAGAATGACGCCTCAGACCATTTGGCCACCGAAACAGGTAATATGAAATAACCTGTTACTTTATACTTGTGATTTGATATATATGTTGGGAGGTTTTCTAAAGACGATCAGCAGTTTGCGTTAGGGGACATGACCAGGAGCGATTGTAAGGAAATGTAACAACAATGCGCCCTCTGGTTAGCTATTGGTGTACGGACTTAATGACATTAGCAGTTTTACTTAACTGTGAATCGAACTCTGGACGTTGATATCAGCGTAGAGTATTAAATTATATTATTGAACGCACCGGAAACACCGCCATCAAGTGTATGTGTTCCTAACCCTTTATGTCTTATTGCCCGATCTATCTGTCCACACCTTTAGAAAAGTTAACTACCAATTATTTGTATCGAAATACTTACTTTTTTATTAAAAGTAAAACATTTTAGGCCCATGTAAATATTTATTGTTTTAATTGTCACAGCAACGTTTTGTTTTGGGTTGGGTTTTTTTAAATTACAAGTTTATTTATCAAAAGTGCGTGTTTTTATTTTTTACGAGTCCTCTTTACATTATTATAGTTGTTAATTAAAATTATTTTTATAAATTTTATTATTATTATTATTATTATAAATAATCTTGATAATTTAAAGTTATAAAATTTATAATTGAAGGAGCCTTATAAAAAAAATCCCCCCCTCCCCTTTTGCTCGTTTGTGTTTATTTCCGTTTATTCAAGCAATCTCCTGAGTGAGAACGCTACGCCATTTCAAGGCCTATTTCTATTCAAGAATAGAACTAGGCCTCAAATTGTATTTTTTCATCAAATTTTTCAAGAATATACTGTGAAGTTGAATTAACCTTTTATATAAGAAATATAGCGTAGAACAAATGTCGTATAGTCATTTTTTCAAGTACTTTTTATCATATAACCTCTTTCATGAGTATTTATTCAATTCATTTTTGAAAATGAAATAATAAATCACAGTCTTAAAAATAAGAGTTTTGTTATTGTTATTTTTTCGGTTTTTAAGTCAAGATTATTTGACTTTTAAGTTTTGAGGTAAACAAGAGATAAACATTTGAAATAAATGCACTTTTCAACTGATATTTTAAGCGTGCAGGAATCGACTACACAATAAAAATGTTCTTACCTCCATCAGTACCCAGAGCTGCCCCATTTATATTGTTAGGGTCAAATTACATAGCAACTTATGATAACTCAAAAAAATTGAATAAAAGTATTAAAAATAATAGTAATTACAATAAATAGAGCTAAAAATTACATAGAAATATATAATAGCAAAACAAAAGTTGCATACTGGTGAAATATAAAAAATTTAAGTAGTAATAAATTAATAAAAGTTTCACTTCTGTACCCTCCAGGTATCGAACAAGGTTCTGCCGATCCTGTAGGGTCGGAAACCACAAATCAATTTGTAGATATTTGCCAACTTCATTTCAATAAAACAGCACGTAGGAATAAAACCATTCATAGGTGCTATTTTTACAAATGAAGGAATATAAACAAATTGTTAATGATAAATTAATAACTTTCAGCCTGAGAGTCTAACTAAACTATCAAATAAAATAACTTAATTGTAGTTATTGAAATATATTTTCACAAGCTGGGTAAAAGTGCATATGGTTTTTAAACATTTAGGCCCACTGTGAAGTTATTTTGATATATTTAATGATTCTAGTTGTTTTTAAAGGCTTAAAGCTTATTTTTAAAAAACATTTTATCAAAAGGGGGGAGGGGGCAGCTCGAAAGAAGAACTCTTCTGCCATTAGGCTGTAGTAAGCATGCAGACGTGCAACAATATAAAAATAATACACAATAAAAACACACCATTTACCGAATAAGGCCGTTCGTAAACACACTGCGCAAGATCCCGGAAACATCCCAAAGCAAACCTTCCATTTGAAGAGATCACTGTGAGATATTGGAATGTTGCGACCGTGCTCAAGAAAAGCCAAACTCAATAAAACTTTAGCGCCATATTTTTAGCCATAAAATAACAGTGTAACTTAACCTAGCCCTACCTAACCTGTCATCCGAAAAGAAGGGGACACACTGATATTTATAGCTAAAAACAAGCGTACACTATAATAAAATCCTGAAATGAAAGAAAATCCTGAAACAAAAGAAGACATGGTACATGGCATGAAAAATGAAAACAGTTTCAATTCTAATGAGGGATCCCCCATCAGACGGAGGTAGAGTATACCAGCTCTAGTGTTACTCCGCCGATAGTTCGTCCACTATTAATTACTACATATCTACAAGCATTCAACAAGAAAATGAGCCGATCTTAGTGCAACACCATTACATTAATTACGTTAGTGAATTAACAATGAGGAAGATGGAATTTGAGAGTAAGTGTAACCGCGTTTTAGTGGCGGGAAACTATTTGTAGCGAAAAACACACTTCAATTATTCATCTGACCCCAATATAACTCCGAAATGACGGGAAACCAGTCCCAACTGTGCTTGGTAGTATTTACATGAGAGTACTTCATTAATTATTTATATTAATTAAACAGTTTTTTTAATAATATGCATATAAAAGTCTAGTTTTCATCTGACCCCAATATAACTTCAAAATGGCGGGAAACCAGTCCCAACTGTGCTCGGTAGTATTTACATGCGAGTATTTCATTAATTATGTATAATAATTACACAATTTTTTAAAATAATATGCATATAAAAGTCTAGTTTTCATTCAAAGTTAAAACTATCAGCAAATGTTCATACTATAACTGAAACAAAGATTTTAAAAAACTCAGAGGCACTTGACTTAGATTTGAAAAACATATTTAAAAGTGTTATTTTTTAAAAAATATCTGGCTCATTTCCTTGTCTATGATTCCTGCAGGCAACATATTGAAAAAAAGTTTTAAAAGAAACTACAAAACTACATATCACTTTCACTTGCACTTTTTTTTTATATACATATATGAAGAGTTTAGCACAAACAAACACACACTACGGAAGCTCCGTTTAGACTGACAAAGAGGAATGAAGAGAGTTGAGAACCTCATATCAAATTCGTCCGCCGCGAAAAATAGTTCCTAAAACTAAATTAATAAATTTGAGTTAACTATTTGAGTGAGTCATTTAAAATACGTAATCAAGTATTTTAATTAAATAACTTAATAAATATGTTATTGGAGCCAATATTAAAAATTAAGATGTTTTATTAAAATTTACTCTTACGTCATTTTTTTTAGAGTAATGGCTGCCATTTTTTATCTTATAAAATGTTTAAAAAATCTATAATTTAAAAATAATAATAATAATAATATGTTCAGTATATTCAATAATTGATAAATAAATATCTATTTTTTTAAAATTTGGTCATACTTTTCTTCTGTTCTTAAATAAATATTCAATTTGTTAAAATCACTTTACTAATTTAATGTATACATTGTTGATGTTTGATTTTAATCAAAGACATCGTGACTTTGAAATAATGTAACTGTAGGGAGAACCTTAAGGAAATGTGCCCGCATTTTAAACGTCACTGTTAAAGAAAACAACAAAATTGAAGCCCATTAAATCCCCGTATTTCAAAAAATATGTTTTTTTTATTTGAAATATTTGGCTTACACTTTCTGACCCAACTTAATATGTCAACACATGACTTTTTAACCAACTTATATCTATAAGTACAACCTCCAGCCCTCCGGTCGTTAATACATCGCTTTGAATGGGTAAACCCACATTTCACCAATGATACATTTTTCGGCCATACCAGGAATCGAACCTGGGATCATTAATTCAATAAACAGACACGCTATCGACTGGGCTAAGGTGTCGGACATTTCATAATCAATCACAAGAGATTTAACCCGAGGCTTAGTTCGCTCGCTGCGTTTTATTTAACTCTGTTGGTTTAATTAAAAGGCGCAGAGAAGAGTAGGCTAGTTTAGAGGAAGTGCACTCACTCAAACTACTCTTATAGCCATTAATGTCCGAGCATGTGGCCACATGGTACAAGGCGTCACTCTTGCTGTAGATTAAGACTACCGACAAGGCCGTAGCCCTACCAATAATTTCAGGGGGGGAGGGTCCGGTGGCCACATCCCTAATTGCCTGAGGCTGGGAAAAATTCTAAATATTAAACACCTCTAGAAGCTCTCTGAAGTATTTTTATGGCAACATAACCCCCTAATTGCTGGAGGCTAGGATAAATTCTAGATATTAAACACCTCTAGAAGTTATCTGAAGTGCTTTTTATGGTAACACAGCCCCTTAATTTGTAATTGTCTTAATTTTGATATTGTTTTAACCATAAATAAAGCTATATATATTTTATTCGTTAAATTTTGGGGAGGGTTTAAACCCTACGCCACCGGACTACGACCTTGACTACCGATGACGAGGTTCGAATCTCGGTCGGGTGTACTGAGGTAAGTTTTCCGAAATGGTTTTCCACTCTCCCCCACACACATATGCGGGTACACTTCCTCTAAATATAACCTTCCTTATCCCTAAAATCACCATCGTAATTAGTACGTATATGCGTACAACCCGAGCGGCGTAGCAAGACGCGGTGCTTAAAAAAAATATGATAGCATTTACAATATTATTAGTATTATTATTACTTTACAGGTATTGGCAAAATAATATAAATAGTGACAGGAGCATATCCAATGAATTGGAGTAAAGTAGTTTTAGTAACGTTTGTAACTGTGTGGTTAAGGATCTTCATACGAAAATTGGACTTTACAATAAATCGTATCTTGTGTAATGGGGCTTTTAGTGAAGGACAAAACAAATTGTGAATATTGTGCCATTGTTTTAAGAAATATCCGCATGTTGGACAAAATATAGACGGCACGTGAGCTACCTGGACCCATTCGACATTATCAGTTGGTGTTAGGGGGGGAGGGGGAGTTATGGTCAGATGGTCAGTCTTGCAGACTGTTCCAAGACGAGGGGTGGATGGACTTGGGGACGTACAAACCTCGGTATTCGTGTCCCTCAAGACGAAAGCGGGTTAGGTTATTTCACGAGCTAGTTTGAGGCGAGGGGTAGGCCATTGTACTAAATATATTATTGATATGTGGAAATAATTGTAAAACTTACAAATAAATGGACTAACAATAAAATGACATAATGGCAACATGAATTTCCAATTTTAAAATGACGGGGTCCCTATGAATCTCTGGCTTTACTTTCATGTAATTAGGATAGTTGGTATATTAAATCAAGTATCTAGGCTTCGATTCTGGCCACGATAAAAAAAATGTATTTTCTTTAAAGTACATTTGGCTCTTTCGAAGAGTTTCGTGAACCGCTGCCCCGCCTGGTGTGATACTGTTGTTATACTTGTGCCACATAGTGTAGTTAAAAATATTAATTAACAAAATACACAAAATGTACCTATAGCATCTTAAAACTTTTTTTTTATTACTTCAAGGGGGGTTTGCTGTTCACGCGACTGCTTACGTTAATTTAACGTAGTTTGCAATAATTCATAAATAATGCTATTACTAATCTCGAGTATTTATTAGAATATTTGCATTAATATTTCATTTATTGTATTAAATTGTAAATTCTAACTAAATTCAAATGTGATATTAGTGGACATCGTGGGTTGGAGGATGAGATGGAAGGGATGTGTGTGTCCATGCTATATCATAAACATACATTTTGTGTTTAATATTTCGAAACATTTGTTTTAAATAAGCACAAATAAAACTACCCTATCAATGTTTCAACACACCTCAAGGATAACATTTAGAGCGAAATATCGTGCAATGTTACAGGAAGTCAGTCAAATTGAGATCGTACATCTGACAAAACTGCTTGGAACAATTTTGATTCCAATTTTGAGGGCCGGAGGGAACGACCCCGACCATACATGTATCAATCTGCCGTTTTATACTGGATTAGGGTGCCTCACTACAGATACGTCACGTTTTTCCCGAGAGTGAGAAGCTTCTACGTTTAAGCAGCTAGTAGAATTGGGGGTGACTGTTTGGGTGGCTATTTGTTAGTTAATTACATTATCCAAAGAGATTTTACATTGCATTTTTAGACTGAAGATTACGATACTTTATCCAAAGTCCTATAAAAATCAAATACAAAAAAGAGAATCAACGATATGACTATTAGTTATTAGTTACGCATTATGCATGAGTATAAATACAGCCTTATACACAATATTATATTGGAAAAGCTACTAAGTTTTAATCAAATTTTGTTTAAGTTTAAATTTTGAGGTGGGAGAGTGTCCAAACCCCATATAGGTCACTCACCTCGTGGCTAAATGCCATGTGACAGGTCCAAAGTGATCAAAAATATTCATTCAAATGCGTTCATAATGTTTGGAATCAGGTATTTTAAAAGAATTACTAAAAAATGTAGGTATTTTAAGATACACCCCATCTACCGTAGAATAAGTGTTAACAGACAGCTAGCAGAAGGTTCTTTATTACAAATATTGGCTGTAAGTCATTAATGTCAACTTATTCTGAAATTATTATTATTTTCTTAGCAATACTATATCATCAATTTTTATCTCCGAATGTGTTAAAATTAGTGACTTTCAGCCAATGTTTGCAATAAATAACCTTTAGGTAGCTATCAGTAAGATTCAAAACAACATACTATATTTTTTTTTATTGATGATTAAGCCTTTAAATAACTAACTATCATTAAAATATTAATGATAAAAAACAAATCCCTATAATTATTTGTCAAATGAAACATTTCTTATAAAAATAATCATAATCTTTCTTGTTTGGTGTTTGTATCTTAGGTTTGTTTATTCATTTTTTTAAACATATTTAAGTTTTAACAATTTTTCTAAATTGCACCACATTCTTATACCTAGCTATCTGACTGCTGGTTCCAGTTTTATTATAATGATTATATTATATGCATTTTATATTCGTGACTTTTTTGCCACTTTATAATTAAACTCTTAGTTTGATAAGTAATTTATTAATGAATATGTTAACTTTTAGATTTTCTAAAGATAAAATTAATTTTAAAAGCCAATGTGTAAATATTTTATATTGACATGGTGATCACAACTATTCCTACAGGTATTCATAGTTCTGGATGTGGATGTTAGGGATGGGAAAAACTGCTCCTTTAGTAGATCAGGAGCAATCTGTTACTGCTCCACTATGGACTTGTTCCTTTTTTGTCACAGTTACTATATTCGTACCTACTCACAGCCTAGTTTTTTTAGCACCGCGTCTACTGCCCGTTCGGGTTATACGCATCTATGCTAATTACGCCAATGTGTTAGGGATGAAGATGGTTGATTCTAGAGTAAGTGCACCCACATGTGTTTGGAATGAGAGTTGAAAACGTTTAGGAAAAAATCACCCTCAGTGCACCCAACCGGAATCGAACCTCAATCTCCTTGTCATCGGCAGTCCATTCTAGTGCGAGAGTGAAGCCAGAGACCAGAGGCTGGCAACCCTCTTGCTATAACGGGCTTTATGGGTTTTAAACAAATGTTTGACTTATTTGAAAAAAAGTAAAGCAAAAAAAGTAGAGCAAAAATAAGTTCAATTTTTATATTTCCCAATTAGTAATTAACTATTATGTCCATTTTTTGAACAAATTGTTTGTTTGATAAATATTTTGTGGGCTAGATAAAATCAGTCAGTCAGTAGATTGCTGACCCTTGCCTTGAATAATTTTACCACCAAGTGGGTCCCTTCAATGTTAATCATCAACCTAACAATTTATTGTGAGAATACATCACATACTGTGCTTGTATTGTGGAAATAATGTTTTGTAATACGAAAGCTTTCCCTTTCAAAACTCATTTGGGACTTTCCAAACCAACTCTAAAGTCTAAACTAGACCTATATAATAGATAAGTAAGGTTGCGCTGGACCTGATCTCAGCGCTGTGACAAGAACATAAAGTATCCACTTCCTTTCTACTGTACGACCGCTCCAAAATATCTCCGGAGCATAAAGGAACAACGTTGCTCCGGATCTGTGACAGTGACGAGGANGGGGGGGGGTTCGGGGTTCAACCAGCCCCTCCCCGAAATTTAATGAACAAAATATATATGGCTTTATTTATGATTAAAACAATATAAAAATTAAGGTACAAGTACAAATTAGGGGGCTGTGTTACCAGAAAAAGCACTTCAGATAGCTTCTAGAACAGTTTTTTATTTAGATTTTTTTCTAGCCTCCGTCAATTGGGGGATGGGACCACCAAACCCCCCCTGAAATTATTGGTTGGCTACGGCCTTGGTGACGTCAGAGGAGCAGTGACAAAGGATCAGGTTGTGATTTAACAACCCATTCCTATGGTACTGTACGATTGGAGCGAGTAATGAAGCATTCTTGAAATAAATAACATAATTTCTAGCCTCTAATGTCTTAAAAGGTAATATTCTTTGGTAAAGTGTTGCCAGCTCTTGAGGCAAACTGATTTTATTCTGTTCGTTGACGCTAGAAGCAAGGTCGAAGTTAAAACTAGCGGACGATACAAAGTGTGGTGTTTATAATAACCTGCCCACTTTAATCTACGAGACTTGATGCCTATAACAAATACTAAAAGATTGTTGGTAATACTACACGTAGAAAATAAAAATAAACGTATCTTCTGAATCCATGTTTTATTTATTTTTGCCTAGAAGAGTTTTATTATAAAAACTACAAAAATACTGGATTCGCTCGAAAAAAATGTGTTAACTAAATTATATATTTTAAAAATCTTCTTGAATTGAGTTTTTCTTGATTTAATTAATAAAATTTAATTTTAATTTGGTTCTGGTTTTATTACTATCATGAATATTATTGTAGACCTATTTCTCAGAGACACAATTAAAAATTATTTTCAAACTCATACACAATCGTATGCGTCGATTCTAAAAAAAAGAAGATCCATTAATAATAAACAAGTATGGCTACCACAAGGCATTTCTAAACATGAACACAGGATTTAATTTTCTTCTGCTATATATTCAAGTGTTTAATTTGCTAGAGCTACTCGCATTATCATTGGCTGATACAAGGGCCTTCTAGGCTCAAGTCCATACATAACGCATACAAATTCTATTTTAAATCCACTTTGTGGGTCGTGCACTATTCCCTATGTATCAATTACAAACAAACTAATTTAAAATAATTGTTTCATTTTCTTGTGCACTATGTGCTATGTGCTATGTGCTGCGCGCTATCATTATTCGTATATTGAGCCTAAGCTACTTTGTAATCGGGGAAACAAATGAAAGGACGTCAATATGCAAGTATCATAAAGTCTTAATAGGGTTGCCAACATAACCATTTTCGAACTTTTAGAGGTTTTTGTGTATATTTAATAAAAAAAAAGAACTATATATAATTAAAATAAAAAACATTTTAACCATAAGCAGTTTTTTTAAAAGGCTTATTATATAAGAGCTTCAAAAAAGATGAATAGTTTTTTAAAATCAAATAACAATCAACTTTCAAAATACCTAATTGTAAATTTAGGGGGTATAGTTACTAATAAATTAATTAATTTGTAATGACTTGTGGACTTATGGGTTCTGTTTATAAGCAACCGCTGATCAGCTGTTTACAATATTAAAGAGAGAGACAACCAAAAATGAAATTAGCTCTTATTGGGTTTTGATTTTAACCAAGTTGTACTAAATAATGGAAAATAATTGTGTTTTCATTAATTTGGAGGTTTCCAATCTATACTTTTATGATTAATAATGATTTCAAACACCCGCCAAAGGGTGTGTCGTCGTGGGAATTTTTATGCATAATAGAGATGTATACCTGAAGACCTTCATTCGTTTTTGATCTTTCAACAATATCATGACACAAATTTTTTGGGTTGAAAACGTAGTTTCTGCGTAATGTAAAAAAACATAACCGCCAAAAATGCCTTACATCGAGCTAGTTTGGACTAAAATAGTGTATATTATTGTTATAGTGTCATAAACATACATTTATTGAAACAACAACTATTCTAATCGATATATTGTCGTGTGATTATTTATCTCAAATCATTTGAAGTGGTTTTCCGTGTATTGGTTTGAACAATCAACTCCAAATGTAAGCTCAGCAAATAATTTAGGTCTTTGTTTTGTATTTTTCAATATACAATTGCGTTTAAGGCAGACGGTTTTCATTTTTAGACTGCCTATGTCTTGTATCCAAGTTATGCATAGTCTTATCAAATCATTATCAGATAGGTTGTCTAAGGCTGTATCCGAATTCTCTATGTGCTGTCGCCTTGATATGTACCCCTGCCAATGGCATTGATTATCACGTGACTAAGTGTAGGTCTGTCCGAATTGACACCAAGGATACAGATGCACCTCACATACACCCTTGAGTCCAATGATTGAAGCATTACATCGTCCACACGTCCTTGGTGCGGTGTTGGACTGGCAACTGTTTCATTTTTCTCTTTTTGTCTGCTATAGCACAGAATTTTATGCTGCCTTCAATTTTAAACTAAATGGTCGATAAAGCAGACTATTTCTATAATATTAAGTAGTTGGCTTACCATTATTATCAGCAAAAGTAGCAAATTGTAAATTAGCACACTATAATTATCATAAAACAATGGGAAAAAAGTCTACACAAACAATAAAACGGTGCAGATATTAAACACTGTAGGCTATTTACTTTCACGAGGACTAATGGATGGCGTTTGATGTAGTTTATAAGTTCGTTATTAGTTAGTACTTAGCGCTGTGGTCCCATGGATATAGTAAGGCCTTGTTGCCGATCAAATTGACCGCTGCAGTCTCCGATAGGAAGTTCATCTGGAGTGTGAATTTATCAACTCCTGGGTCCATCCGAGGATCTTTGAGACTATTCAGATTCAGTCCTAGAAATATTTCATTACTAGTTAAGCTTCTAAAGAGTCACCATTCAATGATATTTATCGGTTGGTGATATGTCATCATTGTTTAAGGTTGTTTCTCTTATCAGACAACAGACTAGGGTGATTTAAAAAAAACAACCATGTTATTAAGTTGTAGTAATTTGGGTATAGAGCCTCATTTACACACTCCCTCTCTTTATAGTCCTTTAGTCTTTATGATTTTCAATTTCATGCGCGCACTCCTTTTTTTTCTCTTAGCACCGCGTCTTACTGCCTGTTCAAGTTATACCTAGGCACACACTACTTTTAAATTACTTGATATGATGTCACCCATTAAGGAAGTAAAACATTTTATTCAATAATTTTTGCTAAAATAAGACAATCCAAGCAAATTCTATAAATAAACACAATGGGTTTAAAAGAAAGCTTTTTCTCACGTTTGTAATTTAAACTTAAAACACTACCAAATATCCCTATTATTTCTAATAACAAATACAAAATGAAGACACATACTTAATTACGACGGTTATTGGTGCTATTCTATTAAGCTTAGCAGGTCTACACATGACACCATTTCTTGTACAAAAGTTGTTCAAAGCGTTCAACAAGAAACTACGATGTTTTGGTCGTATAGATTGCACACAAATTTTACCTCAAGACTGTTTACACGACACATAGGATTGTGCACACTACTGTGAGCATTGCGTCAAATGTCTTTGCTTTTAGTGGAATAATCACAGATAGTAAATAATTCAATGATAAATTTAGGCTCTCGAGTTTATTCTTTATATCTATTATAATTCAAATGTAACTTTAAATTGTAACAGTTTTTATTATTAATTTGATGGGTTAACATATATAAATACAAAATAGGCTATAATGTAACATATATTTAATTGGTTTAGTTCACATCTTGTCAGTTAGGTTAATCTATTGTTAACAATCCAAAAGCTGTAGGTACAATGAAAATGGCCGATATAGGACGTGTTCCATTCCCTAAAATTCTGTCCAATAAGTTGTGAACAGCAGATCTAAAATGTTATACAATATTTGATGTTCACATGACACCCTCTTCAGGCTACAATTTCTTTGTAGGCCCTACAACTTTTTTTTTTTTACAATAAGTTGTGTCGTAGGTACCGGGCTTTAGACAATAACTACCAAAAATCTACGCACAAAAGGGTAATATTCGCTCATTAAGTTTTATTCATGATTCAGTGACCCGGCGGTCTAGGGGTAAGGTGTCAGACTTCTGTGCTGAGGGTCCGGGGTTCAATCCTCGGTCCCGACACAGATTTATCTGATTGCCAAACCCTTCCTTCACCTCTGACAAGACGTGTATTAATCACAACTTGTGAATGTGAGGAACACTGTAGCCAATTATTCTGCTATTTAGTTTGTTTTGTTGATCTTATTCACTATCTTTACATATACTGGGGCCATCCAACACCTCAACACAGTCAGTAGTGTGTATTTCTACTGAATTAAGGGTCCCGGGGTTCGATTCTCGGCATGGCCGAAAATTTATTATTGTTGAAATGTGGGTTTACCCTTTCACACTGATGAATTAAAGGCTGGGGTCTGGATGCTGTACCTGTTCTAGATTTAAGTTGGTTGATAAGTCATGTGCTGATATAATCAGTCGGTTCAAAACGTGTCTGTTAAATAACTCAAAGGAAAAAAAATAAAAATAAACAAAAAACACATACTGGGGAAAAGCTAAAAAGTGTGGTGCGGTAATTTCAGAATTTTATATCTCGTTTTTTTTAATGTCTAAAATTATGTGCTTTTCATAAGTTTTATTAGTGGGTAAACCATACAGCGATTTGTTTTTATGTTATTTAAATCTGTTATTTAGGCTTACTTTTTAACATTATTTGTAACACTTTATTCAATTGATAAAAATATTTGTTGCCAAACAACATCCATATTTTTTCTTCCTGTTTAGGCTTTGTTGTTAAAATGTTGAGCCATCTCTTCTTAGTTGTATTAATAGCTAAGAACGGCTATTTTGTTTTTAATGCCTCAGTCCACGTTAGTATAAAACTTTATTATCAATCAATTATTTAGCACATTCTTTTATTTACTTAAATCACATCAAGTCTATCCCAGAAAGATGTAACTCTTAGAAGAAAATTATCTGTAATTTTAGTAACAATACATTTTAGGGTGTAAATGTTGACTGAAATACAAAGTTTACACTATTTACTGAGTTAGACAGTTCACTGATGAATAGCCTGGTTGGAAAAAAAAAAAAA
>CABFWB010000468.1:63993-112717 GCA_902151455.1 Timema bartmani | reverse complement strand
GGCTGTATCCGAATAGTCAAGTACACTTGACTTGACGCAGACTTCATGCAGACTCGATAAAATTACACTTTACACCCACTTGAGATCGAAAACTGCAACAGACTTTTCGAACGGCAATTACCCTTTACACGCCCTTGAGTCTGCAGTGCTGCTTCCTACCCGTGATCTTAGAAACTATTTTAAACGCCATCTATAATCAGGGAATGAAAACGAATACAACGTTTTAATATCCAAACCCACTTCTTTTCACTAGACATTTCCAACACAACACAAAAAACATTACAACATGAGCAGTACCGGTATAGTTAAAATACTTTATCATAGATAGCAGATTACACATCACAGATCACATTACTCTAGCAGACGAAAAATTAAACAGTTGCCAGTCATACTCCGCATCGACGGCGTGTCAAGGGTAACTTGCAGTCACACTTGGTCTCAAGGGCTTGTGCAGGGTGCAGCGGCTCACTTCGTGACTATTCGGACGGTTGTTCACTCGATCACGTGATTGCCAATGCAATTATCGAGTGAGCGTCAAGGGTCGACGGCGCGTGAAGTAGACTATTTGGATACAGCCTGAATGTATTATTGAGTTAAGCATTGAAGCTTGAAGCAAAATGTAACAAGTGGTTTTTGTTTTGTTTTTTTCAAGTGTTTTTTTTTATAAAGCCCAGGTGTTTTTTTTTTGGCTGGATAAAATTATAACAACCCTGATGAATAGTGACATTTTGTAAATCAAGTCAAATTACTTTTTGTTCATTGCGGTAATCTATTTAAAACAGTTCTACCCTAGTGTAATAAATACAATAATATTAATTTTTTTTTTTTAATTCCTTGCATGTAATGGTATGGCTGAGCATATTGATGAAAAAAATTACTGGTATTGTAAATTACTAACAATGTTATCATCCCTCAATTTAATACTTATCTGACCTGCCTCGGTGGTCACATGGTCCAAGGTGTCACTCTTGCAATAGATTGGAGCTGCTGATGACAGGTCAATATTTGAATCCCGGTCAGGGGAACTGAGGGTGGTTTTTCCTTAATGGTTTTCAACTCTACCTTCATGCAAATGCGGGTACACTTACTCTAATTTAAATCTTCCTAATCCCTAGTTCAATAGCTTAATTAGTACATATGCGTCGTATATCATGAACACGTAGTAAGACGCGGTACAAATAATAATATTAAAAAACTTAATTGGACTTCAAATAAAACTAGTCTCAAACCAGCAGCCTTAAAATGTTTTAGATAATCTTGAATTCTTGGGTGAGATAAACGCTACACATTGTTAAAAAAGTATTTTTACATCTTAAGAGCCTAAAGGCCTTTGGTATATGTTAATAAGGGCTTAAAAAATTTTTGTAATTGTATTAATAGTTGTATAAAATTGTTTCAGTTTTTTTTGCCCCCCAAAAACATGTGTACAAGAATATGAAGAATGTTCTCGGTACGTTTGGTGACTGCAGACTTTTACATGAGCACGCCGATCCGAACACTCGATGTGGGATATTCTGACTTCCGAGGGGCCGAAGTCAAGCAGATCCCGGTCATTCGTGTGTTTGGATCAACCCTCACAGGTCAAGGCAGTATTTCTACTTAATCAAAGTGTTTTATCCAGAGGTGACCTGGTGGTCTAGGGGTAAGGTGTCAGACTTCTGTGCTGGAGGTCCGGGGTTCAATCCTCTGTCCCGGCACAGATTTATCTGAATGCCAAACCCTTCCTTCACCTCTGATAAGACGTGTATTAATCACAACTTGTGAACGTGTGGAGTGCCAGGCCTCCACCGTGGTTCGGATCCCACGTTAAACTGTAGTTTTCATCTCACAATCACCCTACCATTACACATTAGCGTAAGTGCGTACAACCCGAACGGGTAGTAAGACGCGGTGATAATTACAGTAATAATAATAATGTTTTATCCAGAGATTTGAAAACAAATTAGTCCTTGTGTAAGTCATAAAAAGTGAATATTTGATCCTCTTACAATTTACAAACTTGATCTTAAAGCAAATAGTTTCATGTTGACGTTGTCAGAAATAGACATAGATTCGATTATTTGTGTAACGTTAAATCCTGCACAAAAGCACCACCATTGCAACATTTTTCAAACTCATTATATCCTTTATTTTACTTTTTAATTACGTCTTAAGGTAAATAAATGACTTGTATATATGCTCATACCTGGTCATTGAAACACACTCCTATAAACCAGACTAGAAAAAAAAATTGGGCTGAACGATATTATTTATGTGACAATAAGAATTTCACTGCTAAATATAGTCATGGTGACTACAGACAGGGAAAAACTGGGTAAACCTGGAAAAGTCAGGGAATAGTTTGATGTCAGGGAATTTAATCAAAAATAAGAAAAAAAAGTCAGGGAATTTAAACACTTATCAAATTCTGCACCTAAATATTTAAACAAAAGAAGAGAGATCGTTTACCGACGTTAATAAATGCATAGCCTAGATATGTTGTTCTTAACGTGTAAGGAAAACAGAGTTTATTTAAAACACATTCAAACACAGGGCTAAAAACAATATCTTAAACCTTAAATACGGTATAGCTTATAAGCATGTTGATGTTTAGTAACCGTTAGGTCTTTTTTTTAAAGTGCGTGATTCAAGAATCAAACAGAAAAATTGCAAGTACCTTCTAGGTCATTTTCAGGCTAAAATGAGAATTTACATTTGGTTTGTGATATTAAACAGTCCCTAGATACACAATTTAATTAAAATCATTAGAGCTGATTTTGAGAAAATTGCTTTTTTCTCTTATCACCCTTTAGTAAACTACCCTTAATTTTAAGGTTGGATGGATAGTTTCTAAAATCCCTCTAAGGGTCCTTATAGAAATGAAAGATATACAATTTTATCTCGATCGGTAAAATTGTTTAGGCTCTAGTACTAAAACTGACTGCATTACAAAAAAGAAAAAAATACTTTTCGTGTTCAGGGGTTCATGAAACATCGACCTCCATCAAAATCTCTAGTTTGAATTTTTTTTTGGTTGACAATCAAATGCAAATGATGCGAGAAAGCAGTAAAATAGTTTTGTTTTAATGAAGTTAATTTGTGATTGGTGATATGTGCAGGTCGCAAAGTTTGCCTTCACATTCACGGTGTGTTCCCATACATCTACATCCCTTATGATGGCTCTGAGCCCCACGAGAGACTGGTCTATCAAGTGGCCTCAGCACTTGACAAGGCGCTCAACATCTCCCAAGGCAGCGGCACCTCCAACACCCAGCATGTCTATAAGATCATCCTGGTGTCTGGAATGTAGGTTATTACACACCAATATATTGTAAGGTGTTTTGGTTCGGTTACATTTAAATCATGTACAAACACAATGTATTTATATCTTATGATTTTAAATACTATTTCATTGTTTTATACCAACTAAGAGTTATATAGGACATAAGAAGCTAAGACAGGCCTAGCAAACCGGTAGTGGAAAATATGGCGTGAATAAAAACTGACCCAGACCACCGGCTGGAAACAGTATTGGACGTGAAAAAATAAAAAGTTGGTGAGTGGTGTACCAGCAAACATTCCTGGGGTGCTTAGTTATTTTCTAACCCGATTAGGCTCTATGTAATTTCTTTATTTGATCTTTTTCAGTCCATTCTATGGATACCACGCCAGAGAGCATCAATTCCTAAAAATCTACCTCTACAACCCATTGATGGTGAAAAAGACTGCCGAACTCTTACAGGTGATTTAGATAATTGAATTTTACACATTATTTGGGCTTAAAATTCCTTTCATCAGCAAATTACTAAAATTTTAATAAGCGAAAAACTTAATTTAAACTTATGGACAGCAATTTTTGTGTTTAATCCTTTTAAGCCCCTAGTCAACAAATTTTAGTTGAAAATTGGACAAAATCAGAAAATACTGTAAATCTGAATGCAAAAAAAAAAATATATGTATTAAGATTAGGTATGGGCCCTCGAATCCCTAAGGATATTCGAGAATTCGAAAACATTTTGGATTCGAGACTCATATGGAATGGGGGGGGAGAAGGGCGAGGAAGTACAGGAACAACTACCAGAATGGAATGAGGAAGTGAAAAAGAGTGGAATGAAATTTAGCATAGTGAAGTGTGAAATGATGGTAATGACAAGGAAGAGGATAATGCCTATAAAGCTATAGAGTTGGATGGAGTAAAGCTGAGAAAAGTACAGAATGTAAAATATCTTGGAAGTCACTTCATCTTATTTACAAAGCTTCTATTTTTGGCCATAATTATTGTTTTGCTAAATTTGTTCGAACTTCAGTATATTTTATTATTATTATCACCACGTCTAACTGCCCATTCGGGTTATACGCACTTACGCTAATGTGTAATGGTAGGGTGATTGTGAGATGAAATGGAGGACCTACAGTTTAACGTGGGATCCGAACCACGGTGGTAGGCCTGGCATTCCACACATTCACAAGTTGTGATTAATACACGTCTTGTCAGAGGTGAAGGAAGGGTTTGGTAATCAGATAAATCTGTGCCGGGACCGAGGATTGAACCCCTGACCCTCAGCACAGAAGTCTGACACCTTACCCCTAGACCGCAAGGTTACCTTTTAATGAGTAAATGACTGTGATTCTATGAATTGCATTTATTGTTAGATGTTGTAAATATTTTTGTTATAGAATGGAGCCATACTGAACAAAGTTTTCCAGCCCCACGAAGCTCATCTGACATTCATATTGCAGTTTATGATCGACTACAATCTGTTTGGAATGAGCCCTGTGAATCTCAGTGCAGTCAAGTTTCGAAGATCCTCTGAAACCCAAGGTAACTGCTATTTTATTTTCGTGTTGGACTAGACTGCCGAAGATGGGAAGACTGGGGTTCGATCCCGTTAGGGTGCACTGAGATTTTTTTTCCCTAAATGGTTTTCCACTCTCCCTTCATACAAATTCAGATACACTTCGTCTTAAATAATCCTGGCTAATCCCTAATCTAATAGTGTAATTAGTACATGGACATATAGGTAGTAAAACAATTAAAATCTCATTTATAGTCTAGTTTACCTGTTATTGAAAGGTTATTGAAAGGTTATTGAAAGGTTATACACTGTTAACTAAACTAACTCTCAAATGAAAACAGGCATTGTGGCAGTTTCCTTAAAGTTTTTTTTTTTGTCAGTTAGAACATATTTGTAGGTCAAAAGAAATCTTTGTATCAACTTTTGCACATGGTAATCAAATTGCCTCCTCACGTGTCTTTTTACAATCCATATGACAAATTATCCTCCTTCCAAGCCGTATTCAACAGAGTGATTACCTCTGCTTGGTGTTTGGTACTTCCCAATATTTAAGACTATTTACCATCTTACGTTTTTCTGATTTGATGTGTTTCATGCAGGAATACCTGCTGTCCCATGAGACAGTTACGTTACAGAACTTGCAGAGAACTGTTTACATTATTCATTCATATTGTGCATTTAACTATTTGTTAACATATTTGAAGAGAAATCAAATATAAATATAAGCACAAAACATTTTTACGCTTAGAACTCAACATCTCGATTTTGACAAATAGCAATATCGAAATAATTGATTGTCTATCTATATTTACACCAAACATAACCGACTGCATGTAGCAAGGTCCATATTTATTAATTTCCTTGCTTGGACCTAGAAATTTAAGTATCACAATATATAAAATTAGAAGTCGTGATTTTTAATGTTAACCTCAGAAAAAAAATCCGTGAAAATACCCACATATATCCTCTGATCTGTTTTATACCTTTAAAATCCGCTAAAACGCATACTATTCGTATAAACAACAGCCCTGGACTAGCGCTATTGTCAGTGTTATCACATTGAAAATGATAATGCCTGACGTGGTATTTGCCAAATTACAAAGAAATTTTGTTTATTTGTAACAAAAAAAACCCTTAAATTTGTGTTATTTGCATGAAAACAGTAAAATTCGCATAAAAATCCATGTTATCGCAAATGCTAATTTTGCATGTCCCTACGCATTAGACCATGGGACCATTGAGTTATCTTGAGATGTGTTTTTAAAAACTTTTACTACCACATTAAAATAAATAAAATATTTCTAAAGTTCATTGTAGTATTTTTAGATGTATTTTAGCCTCATGAAGGGAAACAAAATATGATATTTTTGCTAAATCGACTACCTACTTTGTCTTTAAATATGAATAGTGGTCAGTTTGGTTGATAAATAGCGATATAAAAACTATTCATATTTTATTAAGTAGCAGACTTTTTTTTNTTTTTTTTTTGCCTGAAATATCTAGAATAAAGAAGAAAAGAGGTTTTCATTAAAGAGATAGATTTAAAATTGATAAACTTAGCCATATCACTCACTATACCACATGTTTGAGTATTTGTATTTTTAGATGAAAATTTATTTTTATATACCGACTTTTCAAACCGAAACACCACTTTTTATTTAGCGAAATACAATTTGTTGAGTCGCTACATCACATGGTGTTTTACAGAAGGGTAGTGAGTCGCTACAAATCATGGTGTTTACAGAAGGGTAGTGAGTCGCTACAAATCATGGTGTTTACAGACGGGTAGTGAGACACCAGTGACTGCCTGTTTTCTTCTAATTTATTTTCAACATAAGATTGTATGTGTGCAGGTCGCTCCCAAGAAGACATCCCAGAGGATCTGCTGCTGCCAGAAAAGGTTACAAGAATCAGTTCATGTGATATAGAAGTTGACGCTCTTGCGACGGACATACTCAACCGAAACAGCATCACAGGTGACAGCACATGCATGTCATTTAGAAGATTATATGATAGCAACTTTTGGGGATATTAGGGCATGCGTCTAAATCTAAATTATATTTTTGGGCATGAATTGGTTCTAATTTAATATTATTATTATCAGCACCGCGTCTTTCTACCCGTTTCGGGTTACACGCACTTAAGCTAATGTGTAATGGTAGGGTGATTGTGAGATGAAATGGAGGACCTACAGTTTAACGTGGAATCCGAACCACGGTGGAGGCCTGGCATTCCTCACATTCACAAGTTGTGATTAATACACGTCTTGTCAGAGGTGAAGGAAGGGTTTGGCAATCAGATAAATCTGTGCCGGGACCGATCTTTCTGACAACACTTCAAATTCGTCTCGTAGCTGACATCAAAATTCTGATAGTGACTTCGTAGTTGAAAAATTCTCTTTTTATCACAGAATCTGATGTCAAATCAATCAAAGACTCATACTACTGCGATGTCAGACAGGTTGGCTTTTCCTACACTCAAGTAAATAACACTGCACTGCAACTTGATTAGTTTTAACTCTTGGGAGTATACTGACTGAACT
This sequence comes from Timema bartmani, assembly GCA_902151455.1. Classification (NCBI taxonomy): domain Eukaryota; kingdom Metazoa; phylum Arthropoda; class Insecta; order Phasmatodea; family Timematidae; genus Timema; species Timema bartmani. Next base: position 105,400 of record CABFWB010000468.1, on the reverse strand, counting down.
GCCTGAAGGTGCGTAGAAACGAGAGGTTTTAATATGCGATATAGACTTCCCAGAAGCTAACAACCGTATCTGAAAGCGCGGCGAAGTTCTCACAGAGACAGGGTTAGCTAGTGCCGGCGAGTCTGTGTGCTCCGGCAACGTTCTTCACATGGTTCCAAGAAGGTGAGGGCGGGCAAAGCTGACTGAGGCGTCACATGACATGCACTTTGGCTTTATAATACTTGCTATCTACACTGCTTCACAGCATGGTGCTAGAGCTAAATAATTTCTACCCAATACTTACCTATACACAGTTCACGGCCGCACAAGTTTACAGTTTTGAGATCTTGGCACATCTATTTTATTTATTTTTCTTTCCAATCTCTTCGCGGAGCACTCCGAGATGCTTCGCGGAGCACCAAGTTGTGTCTGTGTCTGTTCTAGTCTTAAGTTAGATCATAAGTTATATGAAGCTAGGACAGGCCTAGCAAGCCGCCAGTGGAAAATAAATGGCTTGAATAAAAAACTGACCCAGGCCATATGCTGGAAACAGTAATGGATGTACAAAATCTATATCAACTCCTCAAAATATTTTATAATATATTTTATATTAAAATAAATTATTGCCTACTGACTTGTAAATGTATAACAAGACAGTGTATAAACACTATGCATTAATGTAAAGTTAGTGATGGCGAAGGAAGCCATCTTGAATGGGTGGTCCTAAAAGTGTAAGAAGAAATGAAGAGAAAAGTGTTGTTTGTTCCTGTATCGACCTAACCTAATTATTCATTCAGGTTGGCTTCCTTCACTATCACTTACTTTACAAAATATTTTATAGTTACTTTCTTTAACATTGGCACTAACAGTAAAGTATTTTCAAGGGGGTGTTGCATCTGTGAGTTGAAGGCTGTCTCAGGTGCGTTGTTGTTGCACAGGAGGTGAGCTGTCTGTGAGTGGAAGACTGTATCAGGCGCGTTGTTGTTGCACAGGAGGTGAGCTGTCTGTGAGTGGAAGGCTGTATCAGGCGCGTTGTTGTTTGCACAGGAGGTGAGCTGTCTGTGAGTGGAAGGCTGTATCAGGCGCATTGTTGTTGCACAGGAGGTGAGCTGTCTGTGAATCCAGGACTGGCCGGGATATGGGAAGATGAGAAACATCGCAGGAGGGTGGAGGGCCGTGTATCACAGATCACTCCGCAGCAGTCCCAGGAGCGGCCGTACTCGCGCTCCACCAGGAGTGAACTCTGCTTCAAGAAACTTCTCAAAGAGAAACTGCGCACTGTGATCTCTCAGGTCTCAAACTTAACCTAGTGCTCCTATTCCCTTTAAGTTTTATTATTTAAAGTTTCGTATGGTAATAAATGTTAATAAACACTTACTTTTCACCTTTCTTCCTTGTCAAGAGAATTAACTTGTTTTTTTCCCTCAGGATGTAAGTGTGAGTGAAGGAAGCACGCCACAAGACATCTCGTACCCGGCAGAAACACCTCATGATACCAAGGTGATTGAAGCATCGTTCTTGGAGCCCCACATGACACCTGTGTCGAGGGTTCCTGTTGCACCCTGTACCAACGAGGACGACTCTCTAGTGAATGTGGAGCTTGTTTTGAGTCTGTCATCAAGTGGTCCAAGAACCACCAGCCTTCTGCAATCAAGCTCGCAACAATGTGAGTAGAATTGGAGTTTATTATGGTCTATGTGTGTTTGGAGGAGAAACACAATCATTGCCTAGTTACAAGGGGTTTGCAATCAGGCATTTATTACTTCGAGTCGAGTTTGAACAAAAACATCAAGTATCGAGCGTTATTTTTATAAGAAATATTTCAAGTTGAACTTTTCTAATAGATCTATGCTTAAACCATAGATAAGTAAAAACACATTAAGTTCAAAGAAAGGATAAAACTTCGATAAATAATCAAACGATTTAATTTTATCTTAATAAATATTACATATTTCAATATTTAATAATATTAAAACTGTTACTAAACAGAATTTTAACACTGACTAGTAATTTTAACTATCATAACGTAAGTATAGATTAAAAGCGGGTAAGTAAATGTTAATATATTATATTCACTATCGCCAACATAATTTTGTAAAAAATAAAAATACCTATAAAGAAATAACACCAAAGTCACTGGTATGAAGCAGATAAATTGCTTTAGTTGTGCTATCATCCCAGCTCGTGTCTAATGTTTAGTCCACAATATTCTATCTCTTTGGAATTATCTGTGACAAATTTACAAGAGCATTTTGTTACAGAAGATTTCATAGCTTCTTCGCATAAACCATTTGTACAATAAAACATTTGCCATCTAATTTTAGTGGATGAAATAATATAAATAACCACAATATAATATTTTTTCAAGCATAAAACAACTAAAATAAAATATTCAAACTTCGATTCGGTATTGAGAATACTTCATATATTTGATTCGAGTTTGCTTCGAATTAAAAAATGTGGACTTCGCACACTTCTATGTTTCATAATGTACATAACAGCTCAGAATGGCAACAATTTACCATTATTTGTAAAGATTCATGAGTATCCAAATCAGAACTTTTTGAAGTGAAGTCAAAGCTGATATTTGTTTCGAAGCCGAGTCAAAGTTTCAAAGCTTTGCACACCCTTTTATAGATCTTAAAAAGGAAAAGAGTATTTTACCATGAGTGTTATTTTATACTTGCCATAATTTTGCTTGAATCCCACTTTTATTATTAAACGATTCTTGAATTAAACCAAAACATATTTTTTAATCAGTCGTTTTTTTTTTTATGTATGTAGTAAACTCTCAGGATATGCAGCTTATGAAGGACCTAGTGGAGCTCCATGACCACAGCGTCTCTGTGGACGACGACAGTATTTTGGGCTCCCAGCGTACAACTTGTGATGCCTGGCAGAACGGAGATGAAGAGGAGAACATTCTAGAAGATCTATCACAACCCTTGGAGGAACATTCTGGAGACATGAAGGATTTCTCTGCTATTGGGTATGTTCATTTACACACATATCCTGAAAGTGTTTAACTTAAAAAAAAAAATTAAAGTGTAAATATTTTAGGTGTTTTTTTATGTGTAGTTTTTTGTTTTTTGTACTTTCATAAAATTAATTTGGTGATAAAATAAATGATGCTTGTACAATTTTTTGGTAATATTGAAACACATCAAGCTATCGTGACAAGCGTAATATAGGTAGAAATAATGTTTTTAAAGCACTGAAATATGTTTATGCACAAATCTTGTTCAAAAATGTTTACTTTGGAATCAAATATCAATCATTGATTGAAGTTCCTCACTCAATTAGTAGGATAAAATAACACAATTATAAAACAAACTAAAGTTTAAGATATTTTCATCTTGTTGCCAATCATTGTAATGGCTTATTGATATTTCTTGACCTTTCTGCTTTATTTTTTTCGAACAAAGCATTTAGAGTTGTTAATAAACTGATTCTTACCCAGATGATCAGGTTTCAATCCCAACTGGGTGCATTATTATTAGTAGGGACATGCAAAATTCACATTTTCGATATAGCAAATTTTTACACGAATTCTACTGTTTACACACATATAACACAAATTTAAGATTTTTTTTTCTAAATACAATTTCTTTGTAATCTGTGCAAATACCATGACATCCAATATAATTTTCAACGTAGTAACACCGGCAGTAGTGCTACGCCAGGGCATTTGTACATATCATATCAGTGTTTTTGCTGTTTTTAAAGGTACAAAAGGGATCACAGGAAATACAAGTATTTTCATGGATTTAGGGGTTTCTTTTTAGGTTAACATTAAAAATCATTATTTATATTTTTACACATTTCAATACTTAAATTTCGGTAGATCAATTCTTTGTTTTCAGCTTTTAAAAGCTTTCATGCTGTCCAAACAACGACATTAATATATACGGCCCTTGTTATAGGCAGTCATGTTTGGCAAAATTTGATCTTATTTATTTTTATTTCTGATCTAGCGGGCCGCAAAAAATATTATCGTGGGCTGTGGGTTGAAGACCCCTGGTTGAGATCAATATAAATTTAGAACAACCAGACCCCTGACCATTAGCTGAATTTATATGTGTCATTAATTTTATTTTCTAATGCAACTAAAGAATTAATTTATCAGACTGAGCCTGTTATGCTTACAATGTTATTTTTATAAGATTGGGATTCGAGATTCAGGTTTGTTTAGTATTGAATTTTAATAATTATATTTTTACTCTCCCTCCACACAAATTCGAGTACACTTTCTCTAAATTCAACCTTCTTTATTCCTAACACATTAGTGTACTTGGTTCATACGCGTACAACCTGAACGGATGTTGACACACGTTGACAAAAATAAATCATAATAATTTTGAAATATTTTTTCAATCATTTATTAAAATAAGTTGTAGGGCTGATAAATTTTTTTTTACCAACCTAACTCTTTTATATGTTTCTTATTTCCAGGGATTTTAGTGAAAAACTAAAAAGTGATATGGATGACGACAGTAACGATGGCTTATGGGAAGAATCTTTTTGGAATGACATAGCAACTCACATACCTCAACTAGATGGAGCCGATGATATTCCCACTAAACCAAGGCGGCGGAGATTTTTAAGGAAGGACAGAGGTTCAACAGCCAGGAGTCGAATACCTTTGAAACGCCCTCCCTCCTCTCTGAGTATGGACGACGGTTTGTCCAACTCGTCTGCCAGGTCGCAGAACGAAGACTCCAATGAACTGTCGGCAAGGTCTTGTACTAGCGAGCAAGTGTCGGCGCATAAAGCAACACACCTCGGGTGTATTGAAGAATGCTCCGTCATGAACTCTCCTATCAGTGAGTGCGGGGACACTTATCTTGGTTCTGGCGCAAACGTCCGTGTAAGCGATTATTCATACATTGCAAATGTGGGTTCAAACATTTGTGTCGGTGATAAAAAGGTGTCTCTCGGTGAAGATGCAGTAAATACTGACCGGGAAAGTCCCTTCCCCACGTGTAAAAACTTATCTGATAAAGCTCAAACATCAATCATTACCTTAAGTGATAATGAAATAGAATATTTAGATACCCCAGTAAGTGATGCACCGATTATTGTAATTAGCGACGAGGAAGATGATTTTAACTCGGCCGCTAGTGATTCGGATAATGTAGTTATAACCCTGAGTGATAGTGAAAAGGAATATGTAGACAATCCTCCCAGTGATTGTGGAAATACCTCGTTGTTTGGGTTCGTGGACACTCCAGTAAGTGAATGCAGAACAACTCCAATTAGTGATAACATGGATTTTAATATCGGTGCACCAGAGACGTCTAGTCAAGCAAGCGATGTGGCGTGGCTTCTGAAAGATATTGTCAAGGAAAAATGTTTGGCGGAAGAAATTTTTAAGGACGACTTTAACTCGTATTTTTCTCATAACAACATTGACCCCAAATCACCGTGTCCGTTGCTTTCTGAATCGGGGGAGGCGATTGAGGCTAGCAACACCACTCTTATTGAGGCTCAAAATGTCTCAGATTTGGAAAGGTATAACACATTTAATACTTTCAACCTCAATGGAGATAACTTTGACAATGTACTTATCGGAGATCCAAAATTATCATCCATGCTTTCGTTTTCTGAGAAAGATGATTCACTTGTTGAGACAGAGAATAATCTTTCTGAAATGTGTTTGGGGGGACAACCCATGTTATCTGATGCCCCAGAGTTAGATGTTGTGATGCAGGCTCTTTCTGACCTGGGGTCTAATGAATACAACGATATCCTTTCGGACCCGAGACTATCCACATGTCTAGACAATAACTTGGGAAACGATCAAACTCTACCATTGTCATCTTTTGATACGATTAAAACACCCGAGACAAGCGTTACAGGAATAAAGAGCCAAAGTATTAATCCTCGGCAAAGGGCTCCAAAGAAATCTCAAACCCAAAGAAAGCCTAAAGTTCCTAAAGTAGATAACTTATTAAATAGTGTGGATACTACAACAGATGTCCAAAACCTATTAAATAATGTGGATACTTCCGCAGCTGTCCAAAACATATTAAATAATGTGGATACTTCCGCAGATGTCCAAAACATATTAAATAATGTGGATACTTCCGCAGCTGTCCAAAACATATTAAATAATGTGGATACTTCAACAGCTGTCCAAAACCTAGTAAATAATGTGGATACTTTAACAGCTGTCCAAAACATAGTAAATAATTTGGATACTTCAACAGCCGTTCAAAACTTATTAAATAATGCGGATACTTCAACAGCTGTCCAAACAACATCCACTGCTAAACAATTTGAAAAAAATAAACCTACCTACCCTAAACAAGGAAGACATGGTAAAACTGCTATTGCAAGAAATGTTGCTTCCGATGCACTTACATTAGATAGTAGGTCTATTGGATCTGGGGTTCCTCTCAACGCACAAGAACCGCAAAATGAAAGTGACCAAACTAACAACAAAGTCTTAGTTGTTTTGCCTCTAAGGACAATTGAAGAACTGAGTTGTGCCGTAGGTCAGGGCCCTGGAATGAAGGGAGAAGCTACCTCTGATATTACTAAACAAACCAAGATAGTATATCCGACACAAAGACTCAATTCAAGAAAAGCTCCCAAACGTAAACAAACTTCGGAACCTGTTTTAGAGCAAACGCTTGTCAATAAGTCTACAAACACAGACAGATTTACAGGTTTGCTTAATTGTAATGGTTTTAATGGTGTTTCGTTTACAGCAGTTAGAGCTCACAAAAGCGCAGGGAAGCAAGATATAATAGAAAGTCAAAATTTGAACAATACCCCACAGCAGCCATCAACAACTGTACCAAAACGTAGAGGTAGACCCCGCAAGAGTCAGAATTTGGCCAACATAGCCTCTCCTAGCAACAGTTTTGGTACTCCAATCAGTGTTCTTTCAAATAATAATTTTACTTTTTATGAAATATCAAAATGGATTGCAATCCCTAATGCCAATGTTGTTAAGACTAACACACAAATGCCGCAAAATGAACCCACCAATAATTATGATCCTTATGAGTTTTGTGAGGATGCGGATGACTGTGTCAACACAAATCAGTCGTATAGAGGACTGCGCTTTCCAAGTACAAGTTTTGAACCAAAGAACACTGTTGAAAATTCTACTAAAACTTTGAAACCGGGAATAGTAATTGCAAGTAAATCTGAAATAAATGAACAAAGTTACAGAAAATCTATCGGCAGTAAAGCTTCAGACATGACGATTGTCGGGGAAAAATCAAAACATGGAAATTTGCCTCCAACACCAAAAAAATTACAAGCAATTTTAAAGCCAAAATCAGTTCCCGACTTTGTACCAGTCAAATCATTGAATGTACCAAAGGGATATTATTTGAGTAGTATGGAATCTAACACTTCTCAAGTAGGTGGTAAACTGGGGAAATGCTTCGGAAATAAGACTTCTGGGGGAAGCTCGTCCCTAGACTTTGGGAAATCAACAGTAAATGGTAATAACAATGTCCATGCAACAAAGGAGGCAGTTATACCTAAAATAACCTTGAAACGCTACGGTAAAAAGTACATGCCAATTGTAAATAGAAAACGTAGTTCATTGTCTACATCAAATAGTTTTATCGATCCCAATAAGCAAGATATTTTAAATTCCCATACTAAAGTTCAAACCAACGATAAAGCTTCGAATCAAAGCCGTCCCTTGGTTTCACATGAAATTGAACAAAGTGGAACTTCAGTCACTGCACACATTTGGATTCCCAATCAAACTGCTAGCTCATATTTACAAGGCACCACAAATATTCTTAATAAAACCCAAGAACCTACTCTCCACAAAATAAAATTGCCGATAAACACTTTCCTAAACAACCACCCTCAAAAGTGTTTTGTGAAAATCACTAAACCGAATCTTCCCAATGTATTTCCAAGTAGTAATTCCAGTAAAGGAACAATTAACGGCAGTTATACGGATGGACGTGCGCTTGAAACCACTCTAATCGGTGAACATATAGAGACGGCACAAAAACGGGTAGGAGATGATAACCCTCCAGATGTAGTAAACAAAAAGACTGTGAACAATCTAACCGATTCGTCCTTGACAAATAATTTACAGGATGTTACATCGACACCTACACTTAATGAAACTCTCAGAAGATATTCAAAAATAGTTAGTAGAGACACTCTTCAAGTGTTTTCCAACAGTAAATCAGATGCACTCAGGAGCAATAAAGATAGTATTGATGATTCTAACACTGTGGCCACAACTCAACATATTAAAGGAAATACTATACAACTTGATAATACTATTTCCTGTGATATTGATTTTACTATCATTGATAACACTTCTCAAACAGTTGGCGGTGTAATGAATAACGAATTATCTTCTCTTAAAATTAATAACACTTCTCAAACAGTTGGCGATGTAGTGAATAACGAATTATCTTCTCTTGAAATTAATAACACTTCTCAAACAGTTGGTGATGTAGTGGATAACGAATTATCGTCTCTTGAAATTAATAACCCTACAAGGGGAACCATCCATGAATTAGAGTTGGATCCTGTAGGATTATCTCTTGTCAAATATAAAACGCCAAGCAGTGTTGCTTCAAATGATATAACTTCTGAACACTCTATTAAGTCAACCTCTACGTCTTCTAAAAATATCATTGGGGAAACTTTGAATAATAGTGGCAGTCATAAGTCAACGAATGGAAATATTAAAAAATCATCAGATATGATTTCAAATAACCATACAGATATTGGAAATGAATCTTTATCAAACCTTTCCACTGAAGGGATTTTGCCATTAGATTCTGTCGAGGACGTTGAGAAAATATTTACATTGGCTGGAGACAGTATGGGTAGCCATATTAAAGAAAATATAGATTCTAGTGATTCGTTATCCAAGTGTAAAAATAGCATTAAAAAAACAGAACATTTCATTGATAGCAAGATTGTTGATATCAAATGTATTAGGTTTGAAAATGTTGAACACAATCATCCCTCTAAATCTGAACATGGTTTTGGCATTACTACTCTTTTAGAAAAACCTGAACTTAAAGGTTTTCTTCCTGAAACCAAAATAACTCATCAAGCTCAAACTTTACAAGATTCCGAAACACACATTTCGTCTTCAGTAATGAACCAAAGGTTTATAAATTATCGCAACAAAAAAGTTTTTTCTCGTTCGAATTCAAATGTATCTGAAGAGTTAGTTGATCATGATGAAGTTTTGGCACCCGAAATTAACTCTGAATGTCCTGTGTCCTTGCCTTACAAGAAAGGAAAGTACTCGTTGCGTAGAACTTCAAAAAAGTTAGACATCGGGCGGCCATTACTTAGGAATCGTGGTAAAAAGTTAAACTCGCCAAGAAAATCAAACACTTTAATCTCCCAGATGAAGAAACAACTAAAAAAAATGAAAGTAAAATGCTCAGATAAAATTTTAGCATTGATAAAGCCATCAAAAGTGCTTCTTGAAAGACTAAACAATTCTGTAATAGAGGAATTAACCAGGAGGGAAAAAGCATCCCCAGTTACGACATTTCTCATTCCAGGAAGAAGTCGAAAAAACAGAAAAACTATTCAAAGAAAAATTGCCGCCCCTGTTAAAAACATTAAGTTGTTGAATAACCTGTATATTAAGGGAGTTTCTTTGAAAATTCCATCTGTTGATGGTGCCACTGGATCAAGTTCATCCGAAGAATCTGTTATTAACTCCAGTCAGCCGCTATTACTTGAATCGTCCAAGAATACTCTAGCAATTAAAAGGAGAAAAAGTAGTAAACTTGCTTTAGGAAGTTCTACTCAAAATAAAAACAGAGAAGTAGTGCCAGGAAATGTGTCTTGTACGACCATTGATCAAACAAATAAAACCAAACGTTCAAACACTGAAAATTCTCCTCGAAAATCTTGTAGCAAAGTAAAAAATCCACTTCGGACTCCTCCAAAAAAAGGGCTGTTAACTGTAAACATTGTCAAATCTCCTAATAGAAGTTGCTTGAATACTGGTAACGGCAAAACTAAGATGGAACTTACAAAAAATTTAGAGGGCTGTGGCAAACTTGCCGTAAAAATCCAAGACTTTAACAAAAGTCAACTAGACACAACTCACTTTAACATTTTAGAAAACCGCTTGACAACGAACATAAAATGTGAACTTCCAAGTCATTTGGGATCTTCATCACATTTTGATAAGCTAGCTGAGGGCAAAACTAATGTATTCTCAAAATCAAAGCTTAGAAACACTAAAGAGGGAGGAGTTGAAACATTGAAACGCGATAAACACTTAAAAACAAGTCCAAAACATAAGAATAATAACGCTAAAATAAAATTGTCAAAACAAAAAAGGTGTAAACGAATTAAAGATGATGTTGGATCTTTGCAAGAAAGTGGGTCTAAACTTCAGCCCCTTCATACAGAGACACATTTTGGAAAGGGTGGTATTAGTTCTTGTCAAATAAAATCTGACGAAGAGGAGAAGTTGTCATTTTCTCAACCTGGGAAGAAGGCGTCTAGGCAAAAAGATGTAAATAAAACAAAATCAAGAAAAAATAGTTCGGAAACACGAGTGAAAAGTGTTACACAAAGGAGCTTTGATAAACGAATTAAAAAAGAAGCCTCGTTCATGCAAACAAGAACCCCAATTATAAACATGAAGAGGCGAACTAATTCAGGAAGTGAAATTAAAGTATTTAACTCTGATTCTGTTTCTCATGTTGATAGTTGTAAAAACGTTATCGGTCCACTTAAAAAGAAACAATCCTTGAGCTCACACTGTTCCAGTAAATATTTGTCAAGCTCAAAGTCACCTCATTGTGTACCAAATGTTTCGGCCAGGAAGGATAATTCAAGAGAATCTTTGGGATGCTCTTCGCCGGAGTATATACCAGACACACCGCCACCTGCAACCAAAGGTAAGCGTCATTCTCTAAACTTTTTAAGATTACTTTGAAATTCTGTACACTTTTTAAGATAACATAGAAATATCAAGAAACGAGGAGATATTTTACTTTAATAGCCTTATTATATTTGATTATTAATTAATGTGTATCACAAACTGATCCACAGGATCAGTCTTGATAGCTGAATCAAATTATTATTGACTAAATTTACACTTCACACACTGCACACTACTTACCCTGACACAATGGCTGTATCTTATAAGCTAAACCGTAGTAGAATCATGTTAGGTAAGCTCCCGGCTGTTTGTATAATTACATGAAATACAAGTATATTTGATAGCATTTATAAAAATATGTCTGGCTTCTTGATAAGTTATTGATTTATTGATTCTTCATTGCTCATGACTTTTGTCACAATGATCCAGTTCATCTTTGGTAGATATTTTGTTTGTAAGTGTTTGTCTTATATGTGCCGACACTGTGGAGGGGTCGTTTATAGTCGCATTTAGTAAAAGAGGACCTGGCTATTTCTTGCGTAAACAAGTGTGTGTGTGTGTGTGTGCTTCCAAATCCGACTTCACAGCCCTGATATAAACAGCACCAAGAAACAACAAATAAGAAGGTTTTAATTTTAATTTATATTTATGGCACCCTCAGACTTACTCACTGGAACTTTTGTCTGGTTAAAATTTAAAAGAAACAGCTATTTAGAATTAAATGGACAGCTTTATTGAAACCAAACTGGCCCACTGGGGCATGTCCGGGCGGCCCAGTCCACCCCTGACTACTGTTCACATATATAAACATGCATAATTTACTGATAAAAGGGCCACTCGGCTCTAGTAAGTTTTGCTTACAATGTAAAATTTGTATAATTTATTATTATTTATTTTGATTCAACTTACTTTGTTATACTTAAATCCTACATGCTCACGAACACACATGCCAGTTTTGTTGTGATTGATGATGATTTCTAAATTGTTTCTAATTAGACGTTGTATAAACACTGTACAGTGATGTAAAGTAAGTGATAGTGAAGGAAGTGAACCTGAACGGATAGTTAGGTTAAGTCCAGATAGGGGACAAACACACGTCTCTCTTCTTTTCTTCTTAAACTTTTACACTTCCCACTTCTTCAAACTTCCACGTTTGCACATTGTTTTGTATTTTCGAAAATATTCCTTTTTCATATAAAGAGACACATTAAAAAAAACACAAAACGCAAAGAAGCATGGAAGCATGTAATCATGTAGTTCCTTAACATACATCATTCTTTGTGTTTTGTGTGTTTTTAAATGTGCCTCTTCATATGAAAAAGGAGAATATATTCCACAAATTCAAAACGATGTTTAACTGTGGAAGTGTGAAGAATTGGGAAGTTTAAAAATTTTGGTAGAAATAAAGAGAAAATTGTGTTTCTATTTAGGTCTAACCTAACTATCCGTTCAGGTTGGCTTCCTTCACCATCACTTTATATCACTCTACATTATTTCTATACTGTCTTATTATACATTTCCAAGCCATTAGGCACTAATTTATTTTATTATAAATTGTTTCTAAGCTTCTTACGTCTCACTTTCCTTGAAATACATGTCTCTGATCTTGAGTCTCATAGCTTAACTAGGTAATTTTACATGTAATTCATGTTTATTAAACATTGTTGAGCTTACTAAAATACTCATTTCTATAAGGAAAACCTCTTTTCGCTTTATGAGGTAATTGTATCATATTTGGAAGAAGCTACATGTTCCTATCTATGTGTTCTATCATTCTTTACCTTTTGTGTTTTTTTGTTTTCTTCTTTTAGGAAGTTGCGTTGCGCGTTTCACATACTGTTCTGATGAGTTCCGATAGAATGAAACCTAGGTCGGGGGGATGGGCGGTGACGATAGATTTTCTCTTAAGAGGCAACCATTACCTCTTTGTCCATTGGCAGCAATGTAAAGTGTGAACTGTGTTCTTCTTTTCATTTGTAAAAGCCATATTGTGTTCATCCCCTTTTATATGTTTCTATCCACCTTTCCTGTACCTTCTTCCAAATATGATAAAATACTCATTTGGAAGTAGTTTCACAGAATAGTTTGTAACTTTTGTTTCTGGAACATTAACGAGAAGCCCCAGATATTAACCACACTTGAATATCATAGCCAAGTGATCGTCTGAGCTCTGTTATGAAGAACATTCTGCGCTGTTTCATGTTCTGCTGTCCCTCTCACACACTGAATGCTTGTTTTAAGGTGACACGTTGGCCACATCTAGTGATGACGCGTGTACACATGGGAATGAAAGGGCTTCTAAACTGAGACACATGTGAGTGCAGTAATCAAGTTGATCTTCCCTCACAGGAAACAAACATAGCCATCAATACCTGCTTCAGTGGCGTCATTCTCACGATAAATAGGCTGGCCGGCCAAACGACAGGGAGATTGGGGTTCGAACCCAAGTCAGGTTTACAGAGGGTGATTTTCCTTAAATGCTTCTCACATGTGGTTACACTTATTCTAAATTCAACTCTCATTATCGCTAACACATTAGCGTAATTAGTGACCCAAACAGGTTGTAAATTGCAGTCCTAAAAAAAAAACCTTGCAAAACTGATAAATAAAATAAAGTTTTCAATTATTTATAGCACCACGTCTTACTACCCATTCAGGATATACTCGTATGTACTAATTACGCTAATGGGTCAAGGATGAGGAAGGTTGAATTTAGAGGAAGTGTACCTACATTTGTGTGGAAAGAGAGAGCGGGAAACCATTAGGGAAAAGCACCCTCGGTACATCCGCCTGGGATCGAACCACGACATCCCTGTCATTGGCAGTCTAGTCTATTGAGAACAGTTGCGCCTTAGACCATGCGAGCTTGGTAGTAATTTTTTTTTTACTTTTATTACAATGTTACTTTTGTTGAGATTTGTACGCATTTCATTCTAACACATTTTAGATAAAGATACAATCTCCACATCTCATTACTTGTCTAGACTATACACACTATACACTAATGGGGTATGGATCAGGAAGGTAGGATTGATAGGAAATGTACCCACATTTGCGTGTAAGTAGAGTGAGAAAACTTTTAATGGGAAAAAACCCTTTCATTACTCTCAGCCAGGATTCAAACCAGACTTGATGACCCTGACATTTAGTCCTTGTATTAGGTTGCTGCAGGTTAACTTGGTTTTAATTGTATAAGTGACAAAATGTTATATCTTGCCTGGAATTAGATCAGTGTTATCAGCGCAGACCTGAGAGTCTTTGGTTCACATCTTAGCTGGCGGAGCTGAGTATTATCTTCATCTTTATCATCATCTTCATCTTTGTATTCTTCTTCTTCATCATTATCTTCATCATCTTAAAGTTAAAATATGATAGAGGAAGTGTATAATAAACTGTAATATGTTAAGTTTTTAAAATCCTTATCAGCATTTTAATATACGAAGAAAAGAGTTGGCTTGGTTTTTAGAAACATTTGAGTACTTTTATTCAAAACTTACACTTTTAACATGTACAGTTCAAATCTCAAATCATAAGGCACTAATAAAACAAAATGAATTAAATGATAAATTCAACCGTTATGAAATATAGTAAATTAAAATTTCCAATGTTTTTTGGTATCAAATAATAAGTATATTACAATGGTGTTTAATAGAGGTTAATTGTACTGCTTATTAAATATTATCAAAGGTTGAAACTATGTCTTCCACTATCCTAAATAAAATACATAGTGAAAACTTTAAAATACAAGGAAAATTGAATCTCTCTTAGAGAACTTTGTGTGTACCGATATAAAAATAAATTCTTAGGGTTGGACAGTTTGTTAACACACCTGACTATTAACTGCGGCATAGGAATAGATCCTGATTAACTGCAATATTTTTTAAATTTTCTTTCTAGTGTAGTTTTTTTTTTTATCATTGCAAATGATAATAAATATCGGGCATAGCTTATGTGATTAAACCCAACTAAACTACATTGCTAACCAAATTGTAAAATAAAAAAGTGTGACATAACTTACAAATATACAAAACATTTCTTAATATAATTTTTTTAAGTCCCATTACAAATCATTGTTATTTAATGAGTAATGATTAATGCCTTTGTATTGCCTCAAAGATAGGTACTTAATCATATATTTGCACGCAATTTGACCCATTATTATAGAATTATATAGTGTACCAGATTAAAAATTAACCGATTATGCCACAACAGTGAAGTCTTACTTAGTATATCTTTACTTATTTTTCCTTAAAAAACCCCGCTAAAATATTTGTAAATATGGAACAATAAACTGCAAACTTTAAATTGTAGGCCTTTGTACACATGAGAAAACGAACTCAAAACATGCTGATTTGAGCACATGTCCTATCTTCTCCGACACCCTTTTTACTTTCTCTCGACCCCTCAAAGAGCGCCAAAAAAAAATTGAACTCGAGATTTGGATAAATGTTGTTGTTTCATGACCCCCTGAAACCGAGAAAGTTGTTTTTGTTTTGCCATCGATCTGTCTGTCTGTATCTCAGACTAGAGCTGAAACCATTTTACCGATTGGGCTAAAACTTGATATCTGGGGTTTTCATAAGGTCCCCCCCGAGGGATTTTTGGATTTAGATTTCCAACTCTAAAATTAAGGGTAGCTCACAAAAGTGCAAACAGAGAAAAAAAATTGACTTTCTCAAAATCCGCTCTAACAATTATTTTGATTAAATTTTATATCTTAGACAACGTTTAACATTACAACTAAAAGGGTGATTTTAATTTTCCCATGAAAATGACTTTGAGGGTAGGACTACTATACTTATGCAGAAATTTCCAATTTTGATCATATATCCACAACTATTTGAAAAATGAAGTAACATCACTGTAAAGTTATAGTACTGTTAAAATTAAATATATTTTTATAAAAAAAACCAATAGTTTCTGAGCTATAAGCAAACATATATATTTTTTATGGAATACTAAAAAATATGATTATAATCATTGGTGGACAGAGATGTTAGGAACTAATTAGTGCATTTCTTTCTTTTGTTGTGCTAATTAGTTTCACAACAAAGAAAGTATACGTTTGAAAATTGAATTGAATTTTCATGTTTTTCAAAAATGTGTAAATTAATAACTGGCTTCACTAGCTTTCAGGAATTCATCATCATGAACAGCTTCCAGCCACTGGTTGGGTCTGTTTGGAACATAAAGCCTCTCATAAGCTTCCATTGATTACTAATGAAAATAAATATAAATTTTATAAGTTAATATAATATATAAAAATAACTTAAATTAATTTGGTTATTTTTATTTATGCTATGTTAAAAGTTCCAGATTTATTTTGTTTTAATTAACTTAACCATTGTTACAAGTTTTATTGATTAAATGCATATTTTTGTATAATAATTTTATTTTTTTAATTAGTTGATACTCTGTTTCAGTAAAGCCTTGCAAGATTCGAAAACTTTAATGAGAAACAAGAAAAGTGCCACCGATGTGATAGCTTCTAAAGACAACAAAGAGCAAAAATTGTTCCATTTTGACAATAGTGTAATTATATTCCCAAGTGCCTGTGATGTAGTCATTACTTCTAAAAAACCTGATGAACTAATTAAAAGTGATATCGAAGCAGTGGCTGAAAAAAACTTCACCGAGGACTTTCCCAATTTTAGCAAAAAATCTGTTAGGAAAAAACTTAAATTTTCAAAATACCACGAGGACTTAAAAGACCCAAATGATGCCGCTATCAGAAATGTGAATTTTGAAGAAACAGCAGATCAAGATGTTTCTACACACAAAGATAACATTAAAATCTCACAACCTTCCCATATTGATCTTGATTTACAACCTTCTTCTTTGCTCTCTAATAAAATTGTTGAAAACGAACATGATGTTTTTAATTCCATGGATAGTTTAAGCCTGGAAACGCTGAAAAGCTTACAAAGGCTGTCACAAGATGTACATGTTAACGTGCAAGACAATCTACCCTCATCTAATTTAGATGCAGATGATGAAAATGAAGACGACGAAGACGACGGAGGAATAATAAGTTTTTATGTGGCTACTCAAAACAGTGATTTACTGGGAAGTGATTCTTCCCTAAGTGATTCCTGTATTGAAGATGGTCTTGAAGAAGAAAAGATTACTTCACTCGACGGCTTAGATGTCGACGTAAGACAAGATGAAGATAGTGATGGAATCGTCAGCGTCTACGAGACTACTTTAATGAGTCCATCAGATTGTGAGCTCGATTACGATTCTACAAAAAGTGTCTGTGACACGGAAAACCTTGTTTCTCTGACTCCTAACACGGATAAACGTGAATCAATAACACCTATTGTTGAAGCAAATGAAAATAATTTGAAAACTGTGGAAAACAATGAAGGCGAAAGCAGTAGAATAAACAACTCGGCAAGTCATTTAGATTCAAACATTGAGATAGACAGTCTGCCTTCATTTACCGCGCCAAAGTTCATGTTTCAGGAGCCATTTTACAGCAATTCTTCCGATGTAACTGGGCCAGTAGAGGTCGGAAATAAAACTCTTCACATAAAATATAAAATGGTCACCGACTTGCATATTTATGAAAATGGTTTATGTAATGAAAATATCAATAATAACCGTAGTGCCGGGAACAATGCAGTATCTTCGCCACAGGATCCGATACGGCCAAAGAGTATGAAGAGTGCATCCTGTAATGAAACAGAAATACCTGTCCCTCCACCGAGTGTTGATGAACTCTGGGAAAAAGCAAACAACATGTTGAAGAGGAAGCAATTGTCCGATAATCTAATCAAGGAACGGAAACAAAAGATTACAAGGATTCAATTGCCTTCTAGTCCGGGTGCCAACGACGTTTCCGACTACGGCTTGTCTCTTTCTCCTTGTTCCCAAGCAACAGATGTTGGCAGCTCTCCTTTCAACGAGAGCGCTCTCGTGTTGGTAGCACAGAGCACTCCAATGCAACAGTGTCCCCAACACCTCCGAAACTCTTCAACGGGACACAAATCACGGTTCTCAAAATACAAGTCGTGGAAAGAGAAGATGAGGCGGAGAAGGAAAAGTTCTAGTCTCACACCGCCAAACTGTCACAAACCATCCGACGGTGGCGTCAGTCTACCATCCGTGTGTGAGGAGGGGACAGTCGAAGAAGAACAAAGTTCAAGTCATGTCGATCGACCAAAGTCGATGGGAAACCCAGGTGTTTCGATGTCGGCTGTATCTGCGCAGTTGACTTCCTCTACTAGTCCACAGGTAGGCATACGTGATTAATTAGATTTAGACAATGGCATCTCTCTTAAAAATAGAATAAAATAGGTTTGTGTGTTGAGTAATATTGATTTAACTTGTTTATAAGTACTACTTTAATTACACATACACAAAATAAAATTCACATTTGGTTGACTACAATTATTTTCGTCCAACATTTTACTAGAATCTGAGCTATTTTTCTAAATTCCTTAAAGTTAGAGTTTTCTTAAAATCATCGATGTTTTATATTACATAGAATAATATTTATGATCAAACACTATGTGGTACTGACCGACAATTGATAAATAGATTCGGGAATCTACTGCAGTCGTCGAGTCCAACACAGGCACGTTTTTGTGATTATTTATGGCAAACGGAGAAATATTGTCCATTAAATGTGTCAAAGGTCTTGGAAGTTTGGGGGGCAAGTTACAGTTACAAACCTACTGCACAACTGTTTTTCCATCCTAATCCTGAACTTTGCTGGTATTAGTTTTGTAATTTACTTGTGTCCAACTGTCTCTTCATACAATTTATAATTAATGTAATTAAGTATGTAGGTGTATAATCCGAATGGGTAGTAAGACACGCTAAAAAAAATGAAGAATATCAATCTGCACATGTTTATGAAACACCTTCCAGCTGTTTACAGAGTATGTCACCATGTATAATCCCAGGTTTAATCCCTAACAAGGTCAAAAATGTGTTGTTAATTTTTTTCTTTTATTTTTGTCAAATAATAAATAATTGTTCTGCGGTCTGGTTTCTGTAAGTGTCCTAAAATCAATAAGAGAAATCTCTTTATGAGCCAGCACGATAATATCAAAGACCCACATTGCTACTTATCTAGTCTGGATGGGGAGTTTGGGGTTCGAATCTTGGCTGGGTGTACTGAGAGGGATTTTCCCTTAATGGCTTCACACAGATGTGGGTACATTTACTTTAAATCCTATTGTCCTCGAAATAAAAGCATCTAAACATACTAACACAAAATTTTAATATATCGCACAAGTCACACACAAATTTAATACACTCACTATTTTATGAGTTTTATAGTAAAGGGGTAGGGTAAATCAACGTTTTGGTCGCCATAATCTTATGGGTGAGTTTTATCAAGGTACACTTTATTTATCCTGTAACTAGGGCCGTTTTAAGAAAATGTGAGGCCCCCTTTTGTACGGCAGTTTGCTGCTATAATATATTGATAAGTACTTGGTAGTTATGTTACTTAATAATTTCTCATGTGTTATGGAATATTAGTCAACCCATTAAATGACTGTACTTCATTAAATCTAAACAAATTAAGTTAACAAAAGTAAATTCCTCTTTGCACCATTGCACAGTTAGTGATTCCTGTGGACCGACAGCAGTAGCACAATGGTGGCGTATTCTACTGTACTGCAGCACATTACTCGAATAACCTAAATCTTAAATTACATCAAGTTAGGATTTTCAGGAATCTGGAATGGAATCCTATCACTAAGCGAATACTTATTGTTAATTATTTGTACAGTATTTGATGTGAAATTTAGAATAATAACTGTAATTTAATTTAATAATCTTTGGGGAATTGTGGCCCCCTGGAATGTGAGGCCCGGGGCAATTGCCCCCCCTACCCGCGGCTCTACCTGATAGGACTGTTATATTTCAGTGTAGATGAAGTGTAAGCCTATTTATGTCATCCCAAGTATGTTAATATATTATTAGTGTCTTATGATATAATTATTGAGTTCTATATCTGTGGGTTGTGTTGTCAGATATTGTCGCAGAATTCCACTCTTCGTAAGGATGTTCTTAGTGATGAGTTTCTCAGTCAGTCTGCGACACCATTAGGACCAAAGCGCCGCCCCAGCTCTGGATGTCAAATAACTGGGTGTACCCCCAACAACACTCACGCTTTTCGCATGTCCTTTGAGAATCTACAAGAAGGGCGGGCAGTCACAGAGGTACGTTTACCCCTAGCCTCTTGTTTTCCTTTCATCTCGTTGCTTCATCCCAAGACACAATTTCTCCGCATTTTATTAAAAAAATAAAAAGTGACCAGTCGGTTTAGGGGTAAAGTGTCAGACTTCTGTGCTAGAGGTCTGGGGTTCAATCCTCGGTCCCGACACAGATTTATCTGATTACCAAACCCCTTCCTTCACCTCCGACAAGACATGAATTTTGGCTGCTAGAAATGTGTTCAAATTTCATAAAAGGCCCTTTCTATGAATTTTACATTTTATCTTTTAATATTGTGTACGGTTATATACAATAAAATGTGGTTAACATAAAATATTACAAACTTGGTTTTTGGATTAAGACAAATATATTGATTATTAAATACAACATTGTATCCATCTACCAAGAATAAAGACACAAGTTTTAACAGGCAACTTGAGAATCCAAGCCTAAACTTTTTTTTGAATCAAGAAACAGGCAACAACATCATCTAAGTGACCATGACCTACCTCTAGCCACAGTCCAGTCTGTGTTTTATTCTCTTCTGCTGACGAAGGGGACTGATGTACCCCGAACATTATGTAATTATGTGTTTTGTTGTGTTTTAATTGTGAAGTTTGAGGCCTACAGTTTTCTGCTAAGTGTGTAGGCCCTGCCCTTCTAACCTACTTTAAATGTTTAATTTAAACAATTTAAAAGCAAGTTTCGTTACATTTTAAATAATGATAAAAATAGTTACCTTAGCTTGACACGGCTTACAAAGTCACAAATAGAAAAACATGTAGCCACATCGGTTTGATGAAAACGACAACAAATTTGACTTAACAACTTTGATTTTAAATTTCAGGAAAGCAATAAAAATTTTACAATTTTTTTTCTCTCTCTTTTACACTAAATAAACTTGTTTTTTTTAATATTCATATATTTCTCTGCAAGTTCATGGCACATAAGTTAATTTGTATTTCCTGGAGTGTAATTGCTCAACCTGAGTATCTTTCTGTCCCCCCCCTAGTACCTGACATTGCTCTCCATGGAGCTCCACGTGAAGACTCGAGGAGACCTCAGACCAGATCCTGACTATGATCCTATTAGAGCACTGTTTTACTGCGTAGTCAACGATGTCCCAGAACACTGTGGCCTTCCACAGCGCGAGACTGGTGAGTACACAACAAGCTCATTATATGAAAACTTAAAACTCATCTTGCCACAATGGCGGTGGGGAAAAAATTTTAAAATTATATTTACATTCTAATGTTTAATTAAATATGTAAAGATAAATTATTATTATTACCGCGTCTTACTACCCGTTCGGGTTATACGCACCTACGCTAATGTGTAATGGTAGGGTGATTGTGAGATGAAATGGAGGACCTACAGTTTAACGTGGGATCCGAACCACGGTGGAGGTCTGTCATTCCACACATTCACAAGCTGTGATTAATACACGTTAATAGTAATTTCTATTAGACAATATGGAATAGTAAATGCTTTTTTTTTTAAATTTAAATGTGTTAAGTCTGGTAAGATATTTATTGCATTGTTGATCAACACTGATTTTAGACAGGTTAACCAACATAATTCTATAACCAAATAGTAACTAATGCTAGCGCTTTGGTTAAACGTGTTAATACACTTTTTAAATATCATAAGTTAAAAAACAATCAACATGTATTCTCATTGTTAAATTTTTAATCTTACTGAAATTATAATTTTAGAAATGGACCATGTGAAAATATTAAAAATAATGATTAATCAAGTATTAAGATTTGACACCTTAACTCAGTTAGTAGCGTGTTTGTCTACTGAGCTAAGAGTCCCGGGTTCGATCCCTGGCATGGTCGAAAATTTATCATGGGAGAAATGTGGGTTTACCCTTCCATAGTGATAAATTAACTGCTGGGGACTGGATGTTGTGCCTCTCATAGTCTTAAGTTGGATTATAAGGCATATGACGCTATTACAGGTCTAGCAAGCCGATAGTGGAAAATATATGGCTTGAGTGCAAAACCACTAATAAGCAGAATAATGTCTCTAAAACAAATGCTAGTTTGAATTAGTCAAAAAAATAATGGTTTTTAAAATTTTGAATCTGATTTTTTTTTAAATCCCTAAATCTAAAATATTCTTTAATATTCCACGATTAAATGATTGCAAGGGGCCATCTAAGGTGTCCCTAGTAATTATTTTTGTATATTTTTTATAAATAAATATTTGAAAGTCACATAAAACATATGGCAGAAAAAATTAACTAAAACTCATCCAGTGAAGTGGTGGACTTTCATGTATACAAACCAATAACTGGTCACACAATTTTTTCTAGTCAAGACCATGGTTCTTGTGGGTTGAGCTTGGGTGCTATATCTAGTTGATAAAAATTTTGGTTTTTATCGCATAATCTTAAAATGTAAGTCTTTTAAGAATCTATCCAATAAATACCAACATATAGGTATAGTCATCTTAAGATTAAATA
Source organism: Timema bartmani (assembly GCA_902151455.1). Taxonomy (NCBI): domain Eukaryota; kingdom Metazoa; phylum Arthropoda; class Insecta; order Phasmatodea; family Timematidae; genus Timema; species Timema bartmani. The sequence goes on along the minus strand of CABFWB010000468.1, from coordinate 82,913 downwards.
ACTTGTAAAAAATTACCCTTTGAAAGAGATGGGTAGCAACTGATTGTTTATGTACATTTTGTGCATGTTACGTTACCTTTAATCAATTCTTTTGTACCTTATGTTTAACCCTAATTAACCCATATTCAATACAATGTAACATTTTATTTAATCCAATTCTACCTTTTATTAAATCCTATTCTGCCATTTATTAAATCCTATTACACCTTTAATTCATACCTATTCTTCCTTTTGATTAATTCTACTCTCCCTTTTATCTAATCCTATGTTACCTTTTGTTTATTCCTATTCAATCTTTTATCTAACCCTATTTGTATAAACTGCCCATACTTGAAACTCTGTGATTGGTAAGTTGTCTGATCAAGTTGGTGTACACAATGTTTCAGGTGTGTTTGTGGTGCATGACACAACATCTGCGGGGCAGAGCTCTGTCCTACCTCCTCTTGCGCGCACTGGGGTCAACTGCCAGGTAGAATATGTCAAGGACGAGAGTGCTCTGATTACTTCGATCCAGCAGCTTGTCGCCAAATGGGATCCTGACATATTAGCGGGATATGAGGTGAGCTCAATTTTTGCTTTGTATTGTGCCAATGACGTAACGAGCTGTCCCCCCCCACCACTTTCTATCGGGCACGCAGTGGTCTGTCGCGGCTCTGGAGAGTAGTTTCGTTTCCCTCCGCGAGAGCGGTGCCGAGCCTGGTATTGGCAAACTCGTCCGTCACTGGGACACGCTCGACACTCTTACGACCGCTCGCTTGGGATGCGCAAGCCCACTTCTGTACGCTAGCTTAAGTTGTGGAATAAAACTGTTGAACCTTGGAAAGAAACGATTTATTATCATTTAACATTTAGATCACATGGGCCCACAACTCCTAGAGCAATGTTGCGGTTGAAGGAACCAGAGAGTCGGTTCAGTATTTGAAAGAATTGAACAAACAAATAAATTATTTAATAAACAAACTCCTTAAATCCTGCACTGGGCCTGTGTTCTTTGGCTTAGTGTGTGAATTATTGGGGCACAGTGCTGTGATTAGGATCATCCAGGCTCTGACGGTTATAGACGTGTGGGATCGTCAGCCAATAATTAACTCTCACAAACACAGGAATCGTTGACTCAGGTGACTTTAAGCTATTGCTTGTACAAGTTTTATTAATTTCATATGGTTGCTTGTATATAACTGAGCAGCAGAAAGCCACCCCAATTTGACAATGTTCGTGTTTCTTATAGCTATTCAGTAACCAGCAATCTTGCACATTTATCACCAACTCAGTCTTAAACTATGATAAATAATTATTAGAATGGAACAAATCCTGGATGGCTCAACGGTGAAGGATTTTAGCGCTAAGCCAAAGGGCTTAGGTTTGATTTATGTGGCAAGCAGTCATTTACATATTTAATAGAACTACTGTGAACAAATCTTTCTCCTACCAAAGTCATTAAGGTCTGGGATGCAAGTTCAGATTTCATGTTAATTTAGTTCTCGGTTTATTCATATATATTTTGGATTTTTAAAAACAGGAGGCATTGTGATTTGTGTCCTTGACTTTGCCAGGTTATCAAGACTTATTTTTTCAAATTAAGGATCTTTTTTTTCATAAAGATTGCATGAGCCATAGGCTAAAACTAAATACCTTGTGCTTGAGGTGTGCTGAATTCCCCCTGGAGCAGCACTTAAGTAATTAGCTTGCAAAGTTTCAGCTTTCTACCTTATCAGGAAGTTTGAGAAAAACTAATAGACACTACTTGGCTTTTATTTAGTAAGTTTTCCCTAGATTTTTATTTTAAAGTTCAGATAATATTCTACTTACATTTTAAATAAATGGTTTTAACATTCTGAATACTATTATTTATTTTATTTGCTTAGTCCCACTTTGGGGGTCAAATTGTTTGAGGCAATAGACTGGCTTGTCTAAGCTAGTGAATTCGGGGTTTGTATCCCCGTCAAGTGTATCATGGGTGAATTTCATAACCCAAATGGGTTGTGAAATTCAGTGACAGAAAATTGAAAGGTTTGAAATTATAGTATGAAGGTAAAAAACAAAATAATTCAGTACAACTAAAGTTTTAAGGGAACACTATTTATCTAATGAGTGTGTTTAAATGTTAATGTCTAGTTTTTTCAATTGACATCGCTGGTAGAAGTATACTGACATTTACCAAATGAAACAAATACTCTTCTGCTTTGTTTCATAGACAGTGTAAAATATAGTATGAAAATATACTTAAAGACAATATACTCAACTTCTCAGGATTTACTTTTTAATGGGGATGTACGAGAACAATTTTTTCAATTCGAGACAATCTCGAGACTGGAATATAAAAAAGTATCACTACACAAGAACGAGATGAGAAAACATCCTTTTAAAGTACAAAAAAATTTAATTATGTTAATTAAAATAAATATATAGCTTAGAGAGTTCCTTTTTGACATTTGAGCTGGCGCTTGCTTTAGATTGTCTTCAAACACTCGAGATATAACTCGTACACATTTTAAATGTAATTAAAATAGTAATAGGTAGTTATAATCAACACTATTTATAATTTAATTTTGTAGTGTAACAGCTTATTTTGTCAAAGTTTGATTTTGAAAAACAATATTTATAACCAAAAACATTTCTTAATAAAGGCTTTTTTGTGGGGGGAAATGCTGCCTACTTTTGGTTTATTACAGTATTATTGGAAATAATAGATTCCCGGTTTGGTTTTTTAATTTCTTAAGGCTTTTTTTTTTAATTTCTCAAATTTTCGAGATTCATTATTTTAACTTTCAAGACGATATCGAGATTTTTTTTTCTCGAATTTTCGAGATATTTTCGAGTCTCGCACATCCCTACATTTTAACTTATATTTCTATTATGAAAACTAAAAGTAAAAAAAAAATCAATCAAGACATTTCATGTTCTCAACATTTGTGTGGCGGAAGTTTGAAACAGTCGTGGGGTTATTGTTGTGCTGGTTCCAGGTGGAGATGCAGTCGTGGGGCTACTTGTTCCAGCGAGCATTCGGTCTGGGTGTGAACCTTTGTCCCCTTGTGTCGAGGGTACCTCTAGCCACCAGAGACAGTTTCATGATGGACTCTCAAGAGGAGGGAGAGATGAAGGTGGCAGGTCGTGTTGTCCTCAACGTTTGGAGACTCATGAGGAATGAGGTACACATAACCTCCATTATCTTCCTCATAACTACTACGAATATAAAATATAAATAGGAACTAAATCATCATCATCAACAAATCCAGCCTGTGGCTCCAGCTTCCTCTAGCCTCTTCCATCATTCTTCGTCCTTTAATTGCTTCCAGTCTTCTCCTCAGATATGCACACTTTCTGTTATCTGCTCCTTCACATCTCTTATTTTTCCTTTTTCTTTAGTTCTATCAATTTCCTTTACTATAAAATTACAATAAGATAAGACATGCATTCATTTGTGAAACAATTTTGCATAACATTAGCTGAAAAAACCCTCTATTCTTCTTAAAACGTTTTTCATGAACAGTGAAACTTAACTTTATTACTTACATACATAACCATGTGCTAGGATCATAATTCAATACAATTTAATATTTTGGAAAAATGGCATCTGGGCATTGGAATTGCAACCCGTGATAAAAACAAGAACAAACCAAATGATAGATCATATTAAATGTTGGAGGCCTATATCTCTTTTGATAGGTATTTTCCCTAGGATTTTAAAAATGAGACGGGCATAAAGTGAGCTAATTTATAAAAATAGTAAACTGCTCATATTTTGATTACCTTAATGCAGTTTTAAATTGTGACTGTTTGCAGGTGTCATTGATGAGCTACACATTCGAGAACGTAATGTACCATGTGCTGCACCAGAGAGTCGCTCTACACTCCTTCAAGAGTCTCTCCCACTGGTGGGAGCACCCGACTCCGCTATACAGGTTTGCCAACTTGATCTCTTCACATGGAACAAGCAACAGGAAATATAATGTTTTACTTACTCTCTGACATTAGGAACTCGAACATTCATCGCTGCACTTCCATAAGTATGCCACCTATCCTTACATCCTAACCCTATCTTGAGCTAGTTCTATCCATGAAAGCAGTTGAGATGTCAACAACATTGTGACCAAGTAATAGAATACATTTTCTGAGGTTATTCTTTTCCTAATTTCCACTCCAATATTATTATTGTTATTTAAAATTGTTCCTAAATATTTTAACTCATTAACCCTGTCCAATGATATGCTATTCGCAGTAATCTCTAGATGATCGTCCCCAATCTGTGTTCTCTGATCATATACTTGGTATTTTCAACGTTTACGTTCTATAAACCTGTTTCCTTACTAGTCTCTAATAAAATATCTGCATTTCTTGCAACAACCTCCTTATTATTTCCCAACAAAGTCGAATCATCTGCATATCCTAATAGCTGCATTGTACTGTTTAATGTCAACCTTTCCCTACTATTTTACATTACCCTAATATCATACTCAAGGTCAAGGCCGGATTAAAAAGTAATTGGGAAAGTGCATTTCCTTGTTTCAGCCCATTTTGTGTTTAGAAAGTGTCTGATAAGTAATATTCAACCCATACCTTAAAATTGTTCCTAAATATTTTAACTCATTAACCCTGTCCAATGATATGCTATTCGCAGTAATCTCTAGATGATCGTCCCCAATCTGTGTTCTCTGATCATATACTTGGTATTTTCAACGTTTACGTTCTATAAACCTGTTTCCTTACTAGTCTCTAATAAAATATCTGCATTTCTTGCAACAACCTCCTTATTATTTCCCAACAAAGTCGAATCATCTGCATATCCTAATAGCTGCATTGTACTGTTTAATGTCAACCTTTCCCTACTATTTTACATTACCCTAATATCATACTCAAGGTCAAGGCCGGATTAAAAAGTAATTGGGAAAGTGCATTTCCTTGTTTCAGCCCATTTTGTGTTTAGAAAGTGTCTGATAAGTAATATTCAACCCATACCTCACTTAGCTTGACTAGTTTTTTGAGTATCATCTTAGCTAAAATTTCATATAATTTGTTAAAGGACATATTTTTAACTACCTCAGGTTTTTGTTATTTTGTTCATTAAAGACGTTCCATGATTTATTTTCCAGGTGGATCACAGCCGAACATTATCTCACTCGAGTGGATGGTCTCGTCAAGCTCCTGGATCAGTTGGATCTCATTGCTCGTACTAGCGAACTGGCACGATTGTTTGGAATACAGTTCTATGAAGTTCTCTCTAGAGGATCTCAGGTTGGTTATATCTTTCTAGCTGTCTCATTTATTCACCGAGGTAACTGCCGTCTTTTAACATTAGGGTTGGGAGTCTGAATCTCAACTATCTTGAGGGACTCTTGAATCTCAACTATCTCGAGGGATTTTTGAATCTAAACTATCCTTGGTGATTCTTGAATCTCAACTATCTCGAGGGAGTCTTGAATCTAAACTATCCTTGGTGATTCTTGAATCTCAACTATCTCGAGGGACTCTTGAATCGAAATTATCCTTGGGGACTTTTACATTTCAACTATCTTGAGGGATTCAAGAATTTGATACAACACAAGATTCAAGATTCAAAACAACTTAAAGATATTTTTTTTTTCTTTCAAATTTTGCAAGTTTACCCATTGTGGCAATAATTCTGGAAAATTCATTAAATACTGGTAATATGTACACTTGGTTCACCCTGAAAGGTATCAAGTCTTACCTTGATGGATTACACTATGGCCCTATCTTATAAACTGCTCCATAGAGTAACTAACCTAGGTAAGCTTGCTACCGTTCATGCCAAATGAAGTGTACAAAATTGAACATAAATGTTTATTTTAGCTTTCACTTTTTTTTAATTTGTAAAGGGTAAAAATTGTCAAAACCAGATTAAAAAATAATTCAAAGTTGAAGCGTATAAATAATCATTGTTTTTGACTATATCCACACCCCTACTAATTATTTGTGTTTATTTGACTCCCTGTCTAGTTTCGGGTGGAGTCTATGATGCTTCGACTAGCCAAGCCGATGAACTTTGTCCCCGTAACCCCGAGCATCAGGCAGAGGGCAAAGATGCGGGCTCCAGAACATATCCAGTTGATCATGGAGCCAGAGTCACGGTAACCCACAACTCAAACATGTTTTAGTTTCCCATCCACTGTCCTCTTCTCAAGATGGTTCATCACTCGTTATTTTAAGTAGGGACGGGACCCTCAAATCCTTGAATCCTTAAGTATAGTCAAGGATTTGAGAAAATCTCATATTTGAGACTCGAATTCGGAAAAAAAAAGTTCTTTCATTTATTCAAATAAAATATGTTGTAGAGCTCGAATTGATTATTGGTGGTTCAGAACTATTTATAATTGTAGGATGAACCTAACAACCAGGCCCCAGACCAGTAATTTAACACTTAACTGAATATATTAATGTTATAATGAATAGATTATAAGAAAGAATGTTAACATTTTGTTAATATTTCTAGTTTCTATTATTAATAATTCCTCTTATGTTCACAATTTTATCTAAGAATCAAATTCGGATTTGAGATTCGAAGGTAATTTGGAGATTCGTATTTATAAAATAGTGGATTTGACCCAACTCAAGAGTTCACTATGACAAATGAGAGCTTTTACTACCTGATGTTATCATAGACACAGCTATGATAACTAAAGTTGGGTCAAATCCACTATTTTACTAATCCGAATCTTCACTTTACTGTCGGATCCTAAATGTTGTATCCGAATCTGAAGCATTGAACAAATTATGAACATAAGAGGAAATATAAATATAAGAGAATAATAGAATAATAGAAAATACAAATAGTAACTAAATGTTAACATTTTTTCTCATAATCCATTCATTATAACATTCATACATTCAGTTAAATATTAAACTACTATAGGTGACCTGGTGGTCTAGGGGTAAGGTGTCAGACTTCTGGGCTGAATGTCCGGGGTTCAATCCTCGTTCCCGGCACAGATTTATCTGATTGCCAAACCCTTCCTTCACCTCTGACAAGACGTGTATTAATCACAACTTGTGAATGTGTGGAATGCCAGGCCTCCACCGTGGTTCGGATCCCACATTAAACTGTAGGTCTTCCATTTCAACTCACAATCACCCTATCATTACACACTAGCGTAAGTGTGTATAACCCGAACTGGTAGTAAGACGATGACTACGACGACTTCTTGCGAAATATCGAGCTGAAAAATTTATAATTTTCCACACCAGGCTACAAACTAGCTCAGAAACGAGAGTTTCGAAATTCAAATTTATAAGTTGGCTCTCCTGGTCGCCTTGCTTTAGAAGCGATCTCACTGGCCTACACACTGAGATTGGATTGGAACCAGCCCTCTCCAAGCTCGGAACCATCAAGTTCTTGCCACATACGCACTGCCGAGAACAACTCCAGAACTGGTTCTGAGCCGGCTTGAAACTCTGGTGTGTTCGTGGCTTTATGTGCCCTTCCACAAGAAACCATCCAAAGTGGCTCAGTGATTAGAGAACTGGCCAACAAACCTGGGCTTAGTTTCACTATTCTCACATAATTTTAACTAAGTATTAATTTGATTGAAATGTATAATGTAGAGTGTGGTTGTCCTGCAGGATGTATGTGGATCCTGTGATAGTACTGGACTTCCAGAGTCTGTATCCCTCCATCATCATCGGATATAACTATTGCTTCTCAACTTGTCTCGGGAGAGTGGAGCACTTAGGAAAGTAAGTCGTAAAACATTGGGTAATATTAGGTGAAAGGGGGGGGGCGGGGGGATGGAGGAGATTTAATAAGAAGAGGGGTGACCTGGTGGTCTAGGGGTAAGGTGTCGGACTTCTGTGCTGGGGGTCCGGGGTTCAATCCTCGTTCCCGGCACAGATTTATCTGATTGCCAAACCCTTCCTTCACCTCTGACAAGACGTGTATTAATTACAACTTGTGAATGTGAGGAATGCCAGACCTCCACCGTGGTTCGGATTCCACGTTAAACTGTAGGTCCTCCATTTCATCTCAGTCACCCTTCTATTACACATTAGTGTAAGTGCGTACAACCCGAACGGGTAGTAAGACGCGGTGCTATTACTAATAATAATTAATAATAATAATAATTATTATGATTATGATTATCATTATCATTATCATGATGATGACGACGACGACAACGACGACTACTTTAAAATTTGGGAAGTAAATAAATATATAAATTGTTATTGAATTTTGAATCTGACATATTTTTAATTTTTCTTGTCTCGAATCATTTTTTGGGGGATCGAGAATTGAAAGGATGCCTAGTTATTATCTACTTTGCTTTCAGACATGGTGTGTTTGAGTTTGGCTGTACCCAGCTGAAAGTTCCTCTGTCACAGCAGCTGCAGCTGGAGGAAGATCTCAACATTTCTCCTTGCGGAGTGGCGTTTGTCGGCGCTGGTGTTAGGCAGGGCGTTCTTCCTCGTATGTTGCAAGAAATACTGGAGACTCGGCTCATGGTAATCCCCGACAACAACCTGATAATCTCTGATGTTAACTGAGTTGGGACATTTTGTTTAGGTCCGGACCGATGCCGATTATTGGTTCATCAGTAACAAAGGGAAGGGAAAAGAGGGGTAGGGAGGGATTGTGTTGAGAAGAAAGAGAGAAGGAGAGAGAGAGAGAGCAAGAGAAAATCAGCAAAACAATTGGTTGGATCATTTTGTAGTAACATAGTAAGGGGATTTGTAAAAGCTATAATAAATGGGAATTGGTAAAATGAATGGAGAATATAATAACGAGTGAAAATTAAGTAAAGAAATCCCACCTAGAGAAAAAGGAAAAGATTGGGTATGAGTAGAAGTCGCACACAGATTGAAACACTAACAAAGTTTTCACATTTTGTTATTAGCAGAACAAAGAACTTGTTCTATCAACTACAGTTCAACTCTTATGATCCAGAATATATAGATTAACTCAAACAGCGAATGAACAATCACTGTTTTGACACCTCAACAAACCTGTATAAATAAGTCCATACATATTCGCAACCAAGACAAAATGTTGATTGCATTTCCCAAACATCGCAACAGTTCCCAACTCAAGACAGGGGTAACTGACTCACCAATGGATTATCACCAGGTCTCATTAGAATATAGCTCCCACCTCTTTAAGCTCACTATTAAATATTTGTATTTTATCAAAGAAATATGCTTCGTTTATAAAATAAGTATGACAGTATTATACCGCTCCTAGAGACTTAGTAGATTGAAACATCTATTTTATCTATAACTAGATGGATTACTTACTACAACGAAAGAAGTGAAAATTTTTATTTTACGGTTACACCAACAGTAGTGTTTCAATCAGTTTCTGTGTGAATTCAAAATACAGTAGGTAAGTGTTTGTACAAAGTATTTCTTCTCTCTCATTCTCTTTGTATGGCAAAGGCTATAACGACACGATACTCTACTTGTGTTCAATTTGTTTATGATTTTTATTACAAGAAAACAAGATGTCACCTTTGTACATTCATTGATTTCTTCTAACATGATTTCCTATTTTCTCAGGGTGGGTTTTCTTATTTCAATTTTCATTTAGATTTACATTTATTATAAATGGATTAGTCTCCTCATTGGTAAATATAGAAGCTATTGATTAGTTCTAGACTGTGCCAAAATTACATGTTAATAAAAAAACAAACATGTTAGAATGTTTAAATTGCCTTGACGGTTTCTCAGGTGAAGAAGTCTATGAAAGAGCACAAGGGCAATAAAATCTTACAGCGTATTCTTCACGCAAGACAGCTGGGCCTGAAGCTCATCGCCAACGTCACGTACGGCTACACTGCCGCCAATTTCTCCGGCAGAATGCCTTGCGTTGAGGTGAGAGGACAATCATTTATCCTTTCCGATAGACGAATTATTCACACTTCATGGATGGGAATTTGTTGAGCTAGGGAAAAGCTGAAGACTATCAATAAATTGTTTTTTTTTAAGGTTTATTTTTTATTACAGACTTTTTTTTTTACATCTATTACCGTTTCCAGCCTATGTCCTGGGTCAGTTTTTTATTCAAGTCACATATTTCCCACTACTGGCTTGCTAGGCCTGTCCTAGCTTCATATGCCTTACAATCTAACTTAAGACTAGTACACGCACAACATCCAATCACCAGCCCTTAATTCATCACTGTGTGATTTTAAGCCCACATTTCACCAAAGATAAATTTTTCGCCCTTGCCGGGAATTGAACCCGGGACCCTTAGCTCAGTATACAGCCACGCCATGGTGTCGGATTACCACGGAAGTACCAAGTCTATTATAACTATTCAAGGTCAAGCTTAATTAAATAAATGAAATAAAACTAACTTTAGCCTGATTTGAAGTTTGAATATTTTTGTTATTGGTTTATGCTGAGAAAATATTTTATTATGTTTAATAACAATTAACATTTCCTGAGCGTTTCAGTAAACCCTAAATTATTGAATCAAATGAAGTTAGGCTGGAGTTAAATAAACATTAGGGATCTACATTAGAATCTCTTAGTTGACCTTTTATTAAATACTTGAGTTCGACACATTTATGCTAATTTATAGGCTCCACTCTCTGAGCTAAATGGGATCTTCTCCATGTTGTTGGGTCAGAGTTCAAATCTCTCTCTGGGAAACTAGGAAACGGCATAATTAGGTATGTAAGTATGTAGGTTTGGAAATATCTTTAAACTTAAGACAGGGCTTTTGAGGAGACTGTGCCGATATATTTAGTTTTAACCAATTTTAAACCTATGTTTCTATTAGGTTGGTGACAGTGTGGTCAGCAAGGGTCGGGAGACTCTAGAGCGAGCTATCGACATGGTGGAGAACACGCCACGCTGGAATGCGCATGTAGTGTACGGGGACACAGACTCCCTTTTTGTGCTTGTGAAAGGGCGAAGCAGACAACAAGCCTTCGAGATAGGGGCTGAGATTGCGGAGGCTGTTACCAGAGACAATCCTAAACCTGTCAAGCTAAAATTGGAGAAGGTTTACCAACCATGTATTCTTCAGGTAAAATTATTTGTTTGAAAAATAAAAAGTAATTTGATTGTGAAATAAAGCCTTGTCTACATATACTTGTTATCTGTAGGGTGCTGAGTATGTGGTATAGATGTGCAATACATCACTTTCACTCCTCGTGACTTGATCTCATGATATCATTGTGGTTAGAAAGCGCCAAGCTTGCCAAGTGCTAACAACTTAATCATAAAAGATTAAAACTTCTCTGGTGGACTTGGAATTCTCTGAAGATTGCTAACTTCCTGTTCAGTTTTAACTACTACTACTACTTTCTGAGGAAGAGGCAATAAAAGCATCGGAATATTGAAGTTTTTTAAAAATATGCGTTAGTGTTTTTTCTTTTGTTTGTGCTTTATTTTGATACAACTATCATATTTATTTAATTACATATGACAATATTGATGTATCAAAAGATTGTGACAAAATAATTTTTTTGTCACCTCTTCAATGTGCTCTAAGTATGAAACTGCAAAATAATATCTAGGTTTGAAACCTCTCAAAAGTTACCTAGGTTTATTAAATCCCCTTGATAATGATAATGATGATGAATGTGTATTGTTATTTCGGCAGACAAAGAAGCGGTATGTGGGGTACATGTATGAGAATCCAGAACAGGAAACACCGACATACGATGCTAAGGGCATTGAAACCGTCCGCAGGGATGGTTGTCCAGTTGTGGCTAAGGTGTGTACTATAAACTATCTGAACCATTTCATACAATTTGGGGATTTCACAATATTTATTACTAGTGGTCTGCGAGCTTGGGATTCTTCATTCGGGTCGAACTCAAGCCGAGTATTTCTAAAAGCTTCCGAGTTTGAGCGTATTCATAATTTTAAAGTGTTAAAGAGTACCTAAATGTAAGCGTTCGCTGTCACACCAATACTTAGTGTCCTTCACGACGACTTTTTTTACCGTGATTATGACACCTGTGTGTCGAAACATGTCGGATTGAGTATTCCAGCATTGAAACGCAAAAGGAGTAACGGGACAAGAAATAACAGATAAGACTTAGAATATTACAAAATTCTCTACATCAATTATATCCGGTTCAAATTGGTTAACCTATAAATTAAAATTTTATTCTTGTCAACTCTAATACTCAATCATTTAATCATAACCTATTTGCAGATGTTAACCTAATTCTAAGTGTAGGCACCTACCAATAAATAATTTTTCTTTTCAATTGATTTAATACACACTGATAATATTTAAGTGGGAATATTATTTTTTTCTCTGAAAGTGGTTGAAAGTTTAGGGTGCAGCCCATATTCGGGGGTGGCCTATTTTCAGGCCAATACAGTATACATTTTGATCTGCAATTTTATTTTAATGTTTATTATTTGACAATATGTTATTACCATAAGTTAATCTAATTATACATTTTAATCTGCATTTTTATTTTATTACATCAATTAACTTAACAAATTGTATAAATCAATTATTTTTATATATTTTCGAGCAATATATCTAAGTCTTAATTTAATCTAGAAGAGCCTAACTTTGACCTGACTTAATTAGCACTCACCATTGGCTGACGGTAATCTTATAAAGGCTATTTTGTAAAATTTTCGGTGAGGAGACCTATATGAAATAGTACATAATTTTCTCACGCTCCTCAACTGAACCATTGGTTTTGTAGATTCACTGGCGACTGTACGAAGCCACCCCATTGAGCACAATCACAGTGGCATGTATATCATCGAAAACTCAAAGGATCCATCTGTAATATTAAGTTGTCTTAAACTTAAATGATGTTTGTCTACAGATGCTGGAGAAGTGCTTAAAACTGCTGTTTGAAACGCGAGATGTGAGTCTAGTGAAGCGCTACGTATGCCGTCAGTTTGACAAGTTGCTTCAAGGTCGCGCTAACATACAGGACCTGATGTTTGCCAAGGAATATCGTGGAATGTCGGGTTACAAGGCAGGAGCGTGTGTCCCTGCGTTGGAACTAACCAGGTGAGTCTTCCTGTCTCATCATTGTCATACGACTTTGTTCCTACACGGCCCCTCTGCAGGTGAATGCTGATGCATATCTTTAAAAACTCATCTTTATAATAGTTAGAAAACATTGTGAAAAAAAGAAAGAGCTTAGAAATAGGTAAGAGAAGTATTAATAGAAATGAGAATGGATGTGTTTATAATAGTTCCTCTTGAGTTATTAAATTAAGTCTGTGATGACTTATGTCCAAACATATTTTTACCAGGCACCTGCGAGTTCAATATTTTCCCATTAAAGTTGAGTGAACTTCTTAGAGCTCTTGAGCATTGTGAAGATTGTGATATTAAGATGGAATCTTGATTCTTTCTATACCTCTAAGTAGGGGTGTACCAAGTCAACATTTTCAACTCGAATCGAATATATGAAATATTCTCGAAGCCGAATCGAAGTTTGAATATTTTTTTGTTAGTGTTTTTACACTAGAAAAATATATTATATTGTTATTTATTGAACTTAATCTACTGAAATCATGTAGAAAATGTTTTATTATACTTATTGTTAATAATATTTAATTTTAATCTAATAAATCAAGTTATATTACAACTTACAATTCAATTACTTATGAGTTTTTCCAAATAAATATTGTTTCATATTATACATAAATGGCAACGATTGACCAGAAATTGAGTATTTTAGCTGTTGACGAAGCTTCGTAGCAAAAATTTTTGTCGAAGCTCACATTTGTTTAGAAGTTTCGAAGTCAAGTCTAAGCTTTGTTCGCACACCCTTACCTGTAAGGTAAGGTAAGGTAAGATGTTAGGTATTGAAGCGTAATGTTAGACATCTTTAACTAAAGTACAACTTTTGAATTCCCTTCCCATCTGGATTACATCTGTTTACTTGTTTCTGACCTTGACGCTATCACACAAGCTTAGCAAGAAAATGTAAAGTTATGTCAGATAGGTCGATGTATCTGCAGAAGTACAGTTTGTTTGAATTATTCTAATTAGATCAAAGCTGTAAGTTATTATTATTATTATTATCATCTTACTATCCGTTCGGGCTATACTCACTTACGCTAATGTGTAATGGTAGGGTGATTGCGAGATGAAATGGAGGACCTACAGTTTAACGTGGGATCCGAACCACGGTGGAGGCCTGTCATTCCTCACATTCACAAGTTGTGATTAATACACGTCTTGTCAGAGGTGAAGGAAGAGTTTGGCAATCAGATAAATCTGTACCGGGACCGAGGATTGAACCCTGGAACCCCCAGCACAGAAGTCTGACACCTTACCCCTAGACCGCCAGGTCACCAAAAGCTGCAAGAATGTGAAGTTATTTGCCTTATTTTACAGGACTTTCACAGGGTTTTTAATTCAGGACTTGTAAAGTACATTGGTGATGGCCCTGGTCTTTTATGTCCATGACGGTTGATTTTTTTTTATATCAGGCGTTGGCTGCAGACTGACAAGCGTGCGGAGCCTCGAGTACGTGAACGTGTACCCTATGTGGTGGTGAATGGTCCTCCAGGGGTACCCCTGATTCGTCTGGTCAGATCACCTCATGAACTATTGGAGAACCCCGGCTTGAGGGTGAATGTCACATACTATATCACACGGGTCATCATACCACCCCTCAACAGATGCTTCTCTCTCATCGGAGCAGATGTTGACAAGTGGTGAGGAACCAATAAAAATAAACTACTAAGAGTAAATTTGATGAAGAAAGCCCACCTAGGGAAAGAGGTAAAATGTTGTAAGAATCCAATGTACAAAACTGACATCTTCCTTTCTTGTGTCTTCTATAGTAGAAGTTGTCACACACATTTAACACAAATAGAATAATATTTCGGCACTGTTGGTTTTATCAAACACAAAGACAGAAAGAATATAGTACAAATAACACAAACACAAACAACTTCTACTATAGAAGACAGAAGAAAGGAAGATGTCACCTTTGTGCATTGGATTCTTACAACATTTTTCCTCTTTCCCTAGATGGGCTTTCTACATCAAATTTACTATAAAATTATTTAGCCATTGGGCCACCTCATTTTTAAACACTTAAGAACAGTATTCAAATTTCTTACTCTAAATAACTAAGTCGACCCCAACTATAAGAATTAAGTTATCTTCACACAATGATAAGAGAATATCCAGTAATATATTGGTGAGCTAGTTTCCATCTACGAAGCATTGCAACTATTGTATCAGTTAAGAAAATATTAGAATTTCAACTGAGAATATATTTTTCAATGAAGGCTTCTTTATTCTTTGAAGAAAGAATATGTTTGTCAAAATATAAGCTGACATGTATATTTATTTTAACTTTTAATTGTTTTAAGCTTCATGCACTTATTTGCCATTTATTTTTACACTCAAGCTGTAATAATTTTTTTTATTACTGTAGCTCAAGTTGTGTTTGTGTGTAATTACTGTTGTGTTTCACTCTATTACTTTCAGGTACGCTACCATGCCACGCAAATTCTTGAACCCACTACCCTGGACGGTTTCGACAGGTCAGAAGAAAAGCACAATCTCCCAATACTTTGTGACAATGAGCTGTGCGGTGTGTGGCAGCCAAACTCACTCAGGGCTGTGCGGCAAGTGCCAGAATGCGCCACAGGCAGTAGCGGTCGTTCTTAACGAGAAGTTGCGTGCGTGGGAGAGGGCCCACACTAACATCAACAAGGTAAGCTGATGTTGACTGATGTTGAATAACTTTACATTGACTGTCACAATTATTCTGGGAGGAGTTACAATGCATAGAAATGAAGTAGAAGTAAAAATACAAATAAAACATTTGCAAGGTGACCTGGCAATCTAGGGGTAAGGTGTCGGACCTTTGTGATGAGGGTCCGGGGTTCAATCCTCGGTCCCGGCACAGATTTATCTGATAGCCAAACCCTTCCTTCACCTCTGACAAGACGTTTATTAATCACAACTTGTGAATGTGAGGAATGCCAGGCCTCCACCGTGGTTCGGATCCCACGTTAAACTGTAGGTCCTCCATTTCATCTCACAATCACCAAACACTTTGAGATCTCCTTTACTAAATTGATTTTTTTTAGATACTATGTTCAACACAGTAAATAGTTGTGTTATTCTAGTTTTATCTTCTTCTAAAAGCTACTTTCTTTTATTTATCCAACAGATCTTATGTATAAATATATATATTATTTTTTTTTACAGATATGCCAGTCTTGCACGGGACGGTTTGAACCTATTGACTGTATATCATTGGACTGTCCTATTCTTTTTCGAAAGACTCAAGCACAGCGAGACTTAAATCAAGCACCATTTGTTCGTCAACTTCTTACTCAACATCTGACATTTTGAAAGATGAGACTAAAGTTATATTGCTTGGTTTAATTGATATAATTATTGTATTTCTACTGGTTACTCTTTGGTTCCGATCGAAACAAGTATTCTATCAAAATAGTCTATCGCCGAGTCAATATATGTGTTAAAGTATCCTGACCAATATGTGTAACAAATTTAAATCTTAAAACAAAGATAAATTCATAAATCATGATCTGTAGAGCTTTCCTCAATCTCCCCTCTCAAAATTTACTTTCAATAGATATTTTGGATATTTTAATTTGAATGCTCATTTTTTCCGGGTATTTATACAGGGTGTGTATTAATTGGTGTCAAATATTCTAGGGGCATGCTCCCATCGACCAAACATTAAGAAAAGTTCTTATAAACATTGGTCTAGAAACGTTTAGTTTTAGAGTTATTAAAGGTTTTCCTCAAAGATTGTTTGGTATCGGGAGATCCATTGAATGGCCTGTTTAGTCACCAGATTAGAACTCAACGTATTTTTATCTCTGGGGACATGTAAAGACCATTGTTCACACAACTCCTGTGCATGATGTTTATGTTTTAAGAGAACATATCTTAAATGTATGTGAGTAAATTTTGTTTATTTCTGTTAAACTTTGTCTTGTTAAGTTGCATTACTTCTTATTAATTAAACAATAAAATTCCTCTTAACCACAGAAACTAAGAGTTTCTAGAGCCACATTTATATTAACTTTTCTTAGTGTTTGGTCGATGGGAATACGCCCCTAGAATATTTGGCATCAATTAAAATACACCCTGCATAAATTATTATAATTTTTAATTGTTTCTTCTTAGGCTTATAACCCGAATGAGTAGTAAGACACGGTGCTAAAAAAAATACAAATATTTCTTTTGCAACAAATTTTTAATTCTTGAAAATTAGAATTGCTACATTATTAATTCGTTAATGGGAAATTGCTATCATTTATTTGGTGATACAATCAAGGCAGTGGAATTAATTTATAAAATGTTCATATTAATTCTCACCATATTTAAATGAGAATAATAAAAATACTGTGAATAACTAAAAAAGGCGTTATCATGAACACTTGTGGCATATTTGACATTAATTGGTGGAGTGTAGTAAAAAACCCGGGGTTTATATGAGCATAAATATGCCTTGTCCTAATAAAGTGCCATGTGTTTATGTTAATATTGATGTATAAGATACATTTTAATAGAGTTTTTTTTTTGTAATCAACTAAGTTTTTGTTATTTAATCATGTTTAATGTTCTAATTTAGTACAGTGTTGGTAATTTTTTTTGGTATAATTATTGATGATGTTCGCTGTATTAATAGATTCAATGTTTTATTTTTATAAAATTATACTTTAATTTTCACAGTTATAGTCTCGAATCTGATAGTTTGAAGAGATTAATCAATTATCTTTTCTTTATTTTTGGTTTATATGTACTTTATTTACTGACTATCAAGTACCATAGTGTTTATTTTTATTTAAGCACGCTGTTTGTTCAAATAAGCATGTTGTCCACACAAATAAATCAGTTAGCTTTGTTTATAATTTTGGATATAACATTTTGAAAAAACTCTTTATGGATTAAATGATACTACAAACTAACATTGTCTTGAGGTTTATAAAACCATTGATTATAGGTAACCAATCTTATACAGGTGTGATCACCACACATATATCTATAACATAAACATAATATCATGAAGCGAAATTCAACACTAGGTAAAGTTAACCTGTAAACGCTGTGATCCCTCAATCTTGATTGTACTACTGTTCTTAATACATGAGTACTAAAGTATTTTTTATTCAAGGGGGTTGTGAGGGATACTTACCGTAATGCGGTTCAGACTGACGCATGCTTCATTTGATTGGCGGTGAACCAAACATTAGGTTAGGTTGTACCGTAAGAATTGTGCTCGGCAAAATACTTTTCCATTCTTATCACAAACTTTGATTTGTCTGGTATATAAGAGAGTAAGGTTTCCTGAAATGTGTTTATTAACATACAACCACGATTAAATTATTTATATATTCCAAATAACTTTCTACTTGTGATTTTTAGACAAGACCTTTCTGTCCTTTATAAAATGGGTAGTTTTAATTTTGATATATTGTTTGATTTTTGTGACATACAATGAACGAGGCCAACATAAATTAATGTAACAAGTCAAAAAGTGTTTATATTAGATAAAATGAACTATTTTGAAAGTTTATGCATCGTTACATTGTGATAAAGACTATGGTAAAGTATAAGGAGTTAAAACCTATGATGTTTTTATAGGATTGTGTATTATTGAGTATATGTTTTAGAAATGTTGAAATATTTGTAGCTAACATTATTATAGTCTGTAAATGTAACATTTTCACCTTTGTTGCGTAAGAGTGGCTACTAAGGGAACCTTTGATTGTCTCAGTGTAGAGTTATATTAACAAATGACATCTATTTTGTAAATTTTTAACTCTTCACGATTTTATATATATTTGTGTACATCAATTACATTTATTCATTTTTAAATTGGTTTAGTGGTAGACCTGTAATATAAAGGCTTGAAGTATAATGTTTAGTTAAAATTTTAGTGATGTTTGAAAACTACTTCCCAGCTACAAACGTTGTGTGGATGGGAACGATTAATTATTTCACATCTGAGATTATGACGGGGGGGGGG
>CABFWB010000468.1:38210-54517 GCA_902151455.1 Timema bartmani | reverse complement strand
TATATATATATAACCAGATTGTTAATATTTAACTAAAACTACAGTTTATATTATTTTACATTAAAAAAATAAAAAGAATAAGCTTGAAAATCAATTAACATTTTTAATTTGGCCCATTAAAAAAAAGTGTTAACTTATAAAGTTAAATATATAGTTCCAAATGAGCTAAAAACAGAATACAGGCAAATAGTATACCAAAAGTGGTATAATTTCTGCTGTCCTATTTATTTTTATACCCCTTTAATGGTATATTACCACTGAACATACAATTAGTATTTACAAAACTTATAATTGGATTGCATATAAAAACTTATTATTAAGACAGACAATTTTATTTAATTTTGGTTGAAATAAATAGAAAACATTCAACAGTTAATTAACAAATACATTAGCTTATTTACAGACAGTTAATTTCTCTTTTATAAAGCAATTATGTTCTTTAAGTGATTTTTCCAAAACCAAATAAAATGGTATAAATCATAATTTTGTTTAAATACTCGCCATTAATTCCTTGGTTAATTTTGCCCAGATAAATATATAGCACCTCTTAATCCACACTCCACATAATAGTGAGTCCAACACTGCATTTAATAATGAAATAACACTTACCAGTACCTACATGACTAATTTGTTTCTGATATTAATGAAGTGTACTAGCTGCTTCACAAAGTTACAGATTTAATGACAACAGAGAATTTAAATATTAATATGTTTTACAGTAAAGTACACTTTAAAATATTTGTTAATGTTTTATATAAACATAACTTCACCTGCTTCGGTGGCCGCATGGTCTAAGGCATCACTCTCTCGTTAGACTATACTGCCAATGACAGGTAGGTCGGGATTCGAATCCCGGTCAGGTGCACTGAGGTTTTTTTCCAATATGGGGTTTCCCTCTCCCTTCACACAAATACGGGTACACTTCCTCTAAATTCAACCTTTCTAATACTTAGCTCATTAGCGTAATTAAGAGCTCTTAGATAAACACATCAAACTGTGGAAAGTATTGGTGTTAGAGGAATGAATCTTATATCAAAATAAAATTCAGTTCATGATGATCATTTCGTACACTTATACTACCCATCTATCTCAATTATGAAAAAACTTTTACACAGAGTGAAAATATGTCAGCACTAAAAACCTCATTATAGTTCTTTCATTAGAAAGCAATTTGTTCAAAGCAAACCAATTGAATTATGGGAATTTTAATCATATTATCATGTGTTTTAAGGTTTTTGTAACGCATTCTGAAAAAACTACTGTGATTGTACTTGTAGTTTACGCTAAACGGCATAAATATGAGCAATAAAATGAGTAATATATCAGCCACCATCCAAAACGTTAGACGCCCTTTTAAACGACCATTCCATCAGTTTGTGTGTCTGGTAAATCTGTATATTATTATAAACTTTACTATGGATTAGTAAACGACTTTTTTTTTTTTATAAATATAGCTTTTTTAAGATATGTTCTAAGTTTCACTTATAGAGCCGTGAATTGAATTTATTTTAAAATATTTGTAAAAAACAAACAAACAGTAATTTGAGCATCTATTCTTTAAGTAGCACCTAAGTCCAATATATTTTAATAAATGTTAGCATAACATGGTTATATTAATAAATAAAAATGTGTTATAATCAATATCTTGTGGTTTTATCAATCAATCTGATCAGTTTTAATATTCCTAAATAAAAACATATCCGCTTTATCAGAAAAAACAACAGTTTTTTCACAAAGCAACATGAATAAACGGGTTTAGTTTTATTACATTAAAAATATTATGTTGACTTTCAAACGTATGTTTATGTAACTGATCCATTTTATCGATTAAAATATTACAATAAAATACGAAGTGAGTCGTGAGATATTGTTTAAAAAAAACACTACTGAAGCTAACACTGCAAG
Source organism: Timema bartmani (assembly GCA_902151455.1). NCBI lineage: Eukaryota > Metazoa > Arthropoda > Insecta > Phasmatodea > Timematidae > Timema > Timema bartmani. Next base: position 52,612 of record CABFWB010000468.1, on the reverse strand, counting down.
CAAAAAGACTTGAAATCTAGAAAAATAAACTACATGTGTTGTTTCCTAGTAGTAGGCACTGTTACAGAAACAAAATACTAGACATCCACATTATTAATGGCATTGTGTTTTCTCTTTCTGTCAAGTTACATTAGTTATCTCTCTCGCACACACATAACTTAAGGGCACCGCTTTCTTGAAGGTAAAGATACTCACATTGCGATGTTTCTTATGAAAACTATAAAAAAAAAAACTACTAAAATAACTTATAATTTTATGTTATAGAATAGCCTCAACATCAATTGACTGCATTTTATTAAGGTAGTTTGAATCTAGTTTCCTATACCCTTCACAGAAATTTGATCATTTGCGTTAAATAACGTTAAAGTAATATCAGTTTACATTTCTACACGTATATTTTAAAGTTATTCAAGCCATAATATAAGGCTGTCTATTATGTTGGTATCTTTTAGATTTATTTTGCGGAAAACCTTATCCTGTAATAGTAAACTGAACGTCTTCAATTCGTTTCACGCTCAAAAATACGGTCCCCTTAAGTTTGGAATAACATTACATTCTCATTTATACAAAATAAATTATGATAAAAACAACATTTAACTATAATATTAACTCTCAAATGGTGTGTCTTTATAGTACCTCAATAGAGATATTTAACTTGATAATGAGATTCAAAACTAGATATCTAGGTCACTTGAATAGATTCACCCGGGTTTGAATCTCACTTGGATATTAGTTTTAAGTTTACTTATTTAGAAACAGCTTTGCAATAGTCTGTCAGTAGATCTATATGTACCCTGCCCTGTTTAAATCCGACGCAGTATAGAAGCCTACATAATATTTATATTCTCTTATGCTCAACATATTATTTACATTATATTTAAAAACATGATTAGTGACTCTGAGTAGGGTCCTCTGGTGACCTGTGACCCGAGGGCATTTGACCAGGACACACCCTCATTGCCACCTGAAGCAGGCGACCAATAGGAGGACACATGTCATCAGGGTAGACCAACTGGTAGAGCTCACACAGCTGCTAGGGATTATCACCTCCACTGAAAACATAAGACAGTAGTTAAATCAAAATAGCCCCTGTGATATGTGATGATACCATATGTTACACAGTGATGTAATACAAATAGTTTCATGATCCATCTCACGGAGTTATAATATTATAGCCCCTGTAATATGTGATGATACTATTTGTCACACAGTGATGTAATACAAATAGTTTCATGATCTATCTCACGGAGTTAAAATAATATTATAGCCCCTGTAATATGTGATGATAATATATGTCACACAGTTATGTAATACAAATAGTTTCATGCTCTATCTCATAGAGTTAAAATTGTATCCCCTGTAATATGTGATAATACTATATGTCACACAGTTATGTAATACAAATAGTTTCATGATCTATCTCACAGTTAAAATAATATTATAGCCCCTGTAATATGTGATGATACTATATGTCACACAGTTATGTAATACAAATAGTTTCATGATCTATTTCACGGAGTTAAAATAATATTATAGCCCCTGTAATATGTGATGATACTATATGTCACACAGTAATGTAATACAGATAGTTTCATGATCTATCTCACGGAGTAAAAATATTGTAACCACTGATATGCAGGAATATTAACTCATAACTAAGTATGCAAATTAATCATGGGTATGCGAAGCTTTGAAATGCTGAAGTTGAAGATCAAATCTCTTTCGCTTTAACTTCAACACTCACAATAACCCTAACTTTAAAAAAAAAATTATTTCGAATGAAGAAGAAATATTGGATGTATTATGAACATATTTGAAATACCTATCTCAACAAATACAACATATTTCCAATCAGAACAATTTTTAAAACAACTTCATATGTATGTCAATATCTCAGAAAATAGTGTTTTTTTAAAATCTAAATCGTTCTCTTTGTCTAGACGCACTTAATGGATAATTTATAAATTAAAAGCCGTATAATGTGACAACATAAAAACACTTTTCCTTGACTTCAGCTTACACTTCGCTCGCCCTGATGTTACCCAATAAAGTAAATATTTTATCATGATCACACCGTCATAAAAATACATTTTATTTATAACATTTTACTTTCTCATATACAAGCAATGGTAGTATAGAGAAAGTATGGTGATCGTGACGAAGCAAATCTCGAGATGATAATCTGAAATTACGTTTTGTGTTTCCTTGAATCTGAAAATGCTGTGTGCATACTGACTGTGAACATCCAAATAAACTATACTTAAACCTAAAGGTTATAACAAAACAAAATAGTTTCATGAGAAAACGGTGGCAATATTACTTTATCGGAGACTTCATAGAAACAATTACATATTTGTAGCTTCCGTTGTACGTACTTACGATTATAGTTAACTTTTATATAGGTGAAGTGCTAACAGGGTTAAAAAAAAACATGTCTGGTATGAGAATAGGAGAAAAACCTATCAACACATTTTGTTTTGCTAGTTGACATTGCTTTTTGTGCTAAAAGTGAAGATAATCTTCAAGAATTGCTGGAAAGAATGGATGGAATACAAAATATTAAAATTATTGTTTTTATTATTATTGGTCGCCTACCCCCTCTGGTGGCCGGATCTGTCAGGATAGCTTGCGGTGAAGGATAGGTAGATGGTTGGGTTCGAAATGACACTGGAGGTTGCGTTTGTCGGGTTTATTAGTAGCACTACGAGTTAATATAAACTGTGATGTTAGTAGGTGTTATAAGGAAATATAAGAACTTAGACGTATGTCCTCGTGAGAGAACTGGCTTAGTCAGGGATACTTAAACTATTGGCTCGACTGACACCTCTCGCGAGCCCCCTACAGACTCGAACCCGGTACCCTGGGCACGGCGGTTGCCCTATTGTACAAGTATCACCGATGGCCCAATGTTCTAATCCGTACGGTCCGATGACGGGCATAGTAGCTGCCTGCTAATAGATATGAATGTGTCAGCCTTGATAGCCATAAACAGAAGCTCTTATAGCCTGATATGGTCCAGTTACTTCATAACTGGGACAATATTGTTATGAGTAGTCAGCATTCTTTCTCAATGTGTAATAATTCATTGCGATGAGTTTGCTTGGCCATGTCTTTCAGTCACGTACCTTCAACAAAGTTATGCAAATTAAAATAAACATCCCACTTTAGCTCAGGGTTGTGATATATTATTATTATTATTATTACTAAAACTCTTACTCAGATTGTGGCCATCTGAAGTCTCCATAAACGACGAAGACATGGCAACTTATGATTCGTTTAATAAATTCAAAAGATGTAAATTTAGTAAATTGAGTGATATTATTTTCCCAGCAACAATTATTATAATATATCTTTGCTCTTGACTATACAATCGCAAGCCTGATAACAAACTATGTACAATATAGGGAGCATCCTCTCCTCAGGATCACAGCGCGGGGACTCCGCCATTGTTTAGCGTTATTGCCGCCATCTTCCTGCGTCCATCCTGTAATATCATTACGGAAGAATTGCCCTTTTTTTTTGTTGTTGTTGTTTGAGTCGTGTTTTTTTTTTAGACACAAACGTTATTGTTTCGTTAATTATCCGTTAACGTTATGGTTATTGTGACCGCCGCTTTTGTTTTTACCAGCGTATTGGCTTGTTTTTTATTAGTTATTTCTAAAAACCTACTCTTCCTGCTTGTGGGATTTTTATGTACCCCCTCCTCCTCCTATCTTCTCCCTTCACACACACACACACACACACACACACACACACACGCACAGATTGCTACAGTGATAATGTTCCCTACAGCGGCTGTTATTGACTTTGCTTTTGTTTTTAATTTCGTGGTATTCATGAGTGCATGACGATTTCAGAATTGATGTTTAAATTTCGTGTTGTAATAAAATGGAAAGTGGTGGATTAACCACGTTCGTCCATATCCACTGACTCGTTAGTATTTTTTAGTATTATCTCTCCACATCAACATTTAAAATATGATTTTCTTAGTAAAAAAATAATCCCTATCGGGAAGAAGGCCATTTTCAATGTTTAGCAATTTATCTTCAGTTTGGGGCGTCCTTTTGGTATTTTACAGTAACCGATTATGGAAATATAAATGTATTTGAAAAAAGATTTAAATCAATACTAGCAAGTTTTTCATTTTTGATATATTATTTTATATTTTAATTTTTTCTAACGTCTTCGCCTACTAACTTTATAAAAAAAACAGAGAGAACACGCCCACCTACTTAAGGTATATGAGTGGTTTGGGTGTCTTAACACAACTTACTGTTCACGTGATATAATTTAAATACGTACTGACCCAACAAATTACACAGTGGTGTAGTGATATAGGTTAGTGATAAATAATTACATCACTATCCGTCATCATACACCTGCTATACATACTAGTTAAATTCAATGTTGGACAATCTTGGTTATATTTAACTGTTATCTTTTCAGATGAGATAACTATACTATTTTATTATCTTCTGATACTATTTATCAGTTTATATTGTTTTAAGATTATTTAAATATAGTATTTTATACTATTTGGGTTATATTAACCAGTTTATCTAGTGTACTATAAGATATAGTTATAGTATTTTATATTATTCTGGTACTAATTACTGGTTTATATAGATTAGCTAGTTATATTATTTTTTATTATTATTTATCACCACGTCTTACTACCCGTTCAGGCTATACGCTTAAGTACGCTAATGGTTTAGAAATTGGGAAGGTTGAATTTAGAGGAAGTGAACCCGCATTTGCGTGGGTGGAGAGTGGAAAACCATTTAGGAAAAACCATCCCCAGTTCACCCGACCGAGATTCGAACCTCAATCTCCCCGTCCTCGACAGTCGAGCTCAACACGACTAGCGCGTTAGCCAACTACGCCACCGAGGTGGGTAGCTAGTTATAGTATTTTATATTATTCTATTATTATTTACTGGTTTATCTAGTTATTAAAATTAGATAGTTATTGTATATTATATTATTTTGGTATTATTTACTGGTTTATCTATTTATTAAAATGAGATAGTTATTGTATATTATATTATTTTGGTATTATTTACGGGTTTATCTACTTATTAAAATGAGATAGTTATTTCATATTATATTATTTTGGTATTATTTACCGGTTTATATAATTACTTAGAGGATATAGTTATAGTATTTTATATTATTCTGGTATTATTAACCGGTTTATCTATTTTATTATAAGGGCTAGTTATAGTATTTCATACTATCCCGGCACTCCTCTCACTTCCATCCTGCTCTATACATGAGGTTGTTCACTCCTGCTATGAGGCCATCACAACAGAGCCCCCTAATAATCCTAGATTTGGTCAAGATGACAGGTCGTGACGTCAGAGTTACCTGAGAGTGAGCTGAACCTCCGGTCAACATAGTCCTTGTCCTCGGTGTTTGGTCCCAGGTAGGCCGGGATGGTGGAGAGACAGGAGAGCTCCAATTGGCCGAGAGGACCGACCAACAACTCCGTCACCTCCAGGCTGAGCTGCATAGTGGCGGAGAAAAGATGGTCGTGGGGATGAACTGGGTAGAACTTGGACTGGTTGTCATCCATCTGTGAACAGAGAACATCAACAACATTGGTCCTCCATCAATAGCGACAGGGACCTCTCTTAGAACTTGGACTGGTTGTCATCCATCTGTGAACAGAGAACATCAAAAACATTGGTCTTCCATCAATAGCGACAGGGACCTCTCTTAGAAATTGGACTGGTTGTCATCCATCTGTCAACAGAGAACATCAACATTGGTCCTCCATCAATAGCGACTGGAGCCTCCAGTAGAACTTGGATTGGTTGTCATCCATCTGTGAACAGAGAACATCAACAACATTGGTCCTCCATCAATAGAGACAGGGACCTCTCTTAGAACTTGGACTGGTTGTCATCCATCTGTGAACAGAGAACATCAACAACATTGGTCCTCCATCAATAGCGACTGGAGCCTCCAGTAGAACTTGGACTGGTTGTCATCCGTCTGTGAACAGAGAGCAACAACATTGGTTCTCCATCAATAGCGACTGGGACCTCCCGTAGAAATCCTTTGTCAACCAGTATCATAAAAGTGTTCCCTTTGAGGTCCCCAGTCAACTAGCATCCCAACAGTGTTATTCTTGAAATATTTAGTCAACCAGCATCCCAACAGTGTTCCTCTTGAAATCTCCAGTCAACCAGCATCAAAACAATGTTCCCCTGGAAAATTTCAGCTCTATAGAATAAAGATTTAGTGCCCGCTCTCTAACACAAAGCAATATGCAATGCAAGCGAGTTTAATTTTGAGAAATTTATTTGTTTCAACAAATATTGGAAATATTATATTTAATTGAATTAGTGATTTATTTTATTTGGTATCTAAATAGAAAGAATACTATGTGGTCGTTGATTGCTATTATTGTTAATTAAATACTGTATTCTGTGTACTAGTATTCTTATTTTCATGGGAGGGAATAAGTTTCTACTTCTTAATAAACATACAATAACTAATATGTTAAGTGTCCTAGCAATGCAAGTGTCCTAACTTTAGTCATAAAGGAGCGTGAAATAATCTTCTTGTTCCACACTTATTGGAAAATATTGTGGAAATTTGTTAGTAGCTTTTCGTGATCGTCTAAGACAACCGTCTTTCTGACAGTAGCGCTAAACTAAGAGTAGTTTAATAAATGGCGAAAAGAGAAAAAAAAACCATTTCCAAAATCGGCTCTAAAGATTTTGATTAAAATTTCTTTCCAGGGTGTTGGTTAAGATTATAAATAAAATTGTTATTTTTATCTTCCTATGAAAATTAATTTTAGGGTACTTTACAGAAGTGGATATTTCCATATCTCTGCAACTATTTGAGATACTAAATAGCTTTTCATTGCAAAATTGTAGTACTATTAAAAATAAAAACTTGTATAAGAAATATATTTTTATAAAACCAATGGTTTCTGAGATATTGGCAAATGTATTAATACAATTTTGTGAGCTTTAGTTTTAAAGATATACTACTTAAGTTTTAACACAATAATTCTCTAATGTCATAGAGTAATTAAATATAAGTAAGTCTCTCAAAAAGTTTTTGATATTTTTCCTTTAATCCCTTAGGAGAAATGTTTGTACAGCAATGATCTATCTCTTTCATTTTAGACTCAATAGTCAATATTTACCTTTTTTATTGGTCTAAATTTATAAATGAGGAATTTAATATCAATGCAATAACCATAAGATGCTCAACCTTTAATAAAATATCGAGAATTTTAACCGGAAGTCGAAATTTTAATACGAAGTGTTGACCCTTGCGGACCCAATATAAAAACGAGGACTTTAATTATTTAAAAATAAAATCATAAAATGTAAAACCGGGAGTCAAAAAAGTTTTACATAAGTGTATTGAAATTTATGCTTGGGTTTGCTAGTGTATATTATTTAGTTTCACATATATTACGAGTTTTGAGTAAATATATCCATTTTTAAACAATGGAGTGAAAAAGTTCGTGCGGAGTTCCGTACCATTTATTTTTAGTCGTAGTGATATAAATCCATGGATGTGGAAAGTAGACGATAAATTAATTAAATACAATTAAATTCAAATCTAGTTTTTGATGTAATATTTCTCAAAGGAATATTAGCTGGTCTTCTTTAACGTAGAGTTACGTCATTGAAACTCTGCTAGGATGCCTGACAAAGAACAATTGATTATATCACTATTCCCTCACATAATCACGACATGGCATCACGTGACCTATATTAAGATGAGCACTCAGTAACACGCATATAACTCATTATAAATGAATGGTAAAATCTCTGGCAGAAGGCCCTAACAATACAACACAAATGAGTAATGCTGGGATCACAACCAACTTAACTTTCCCTTAAGGTTAACTTCGTAACTTAACCTAAAGGTTATCCTCATGTTTTTAAATGGAAGCGATCGCGATGCATTTAACTTAACTTTAACTTGCAGTTAACTTAACGTAAGAGATGTCCTGGGAGGTATTTCACGTTAAGTGAACATTACTTGAAGGGTATCACGTGATCTAACCAGCCAATCACTATGCGAGTGACGTCTACAGGACTAATTAGTAATTCATGTGTTGGTTTTATGTCCAAGGTCTAATATTTAGCATAAGTTCTAGTGATTTGACACTGAAACAAAACAATTAAGCTAAAATAGGGAAGCTAAATTTATCAAAAAAGCTTACTAATAAATATTTATTATATCGATAGAAAACTGTAAACATTCACAGATCACCACTTTACAAATAGTATAAATCACATATCAAAATACAAACTCTAGAATGCAGATATTTGGCTCGAGCTATGTTAAATTACGTGAATCGTAATCGCATTTTTTTTTATTAAGTTAAGTGAACCTTAAGTGAACGTTACGTTAAGTTAAAGTTAAGTTGATCGTGATCCCAGCATGAAGTTCACACAACTTTCATTTAATGTAAATAAACTTGTGTGTGACCGAGTTTGACGTAACACAACGTAACATGATCAAAACAGACAATTAGTATTGATCGTTTGAAAACAAATTGTTCAATACAGTGAAACACAAACATGAAGGTAGGCTAAGAATGTAAGTACATGCAATATAATCTTTACTGGATACACAAGATGCAGTCTAACTGGATACCACGTCTTTTTGGAGTTTACGAAACAAGGACAATCTATACCGAAGAAGTCGCCTGCATACTATAAACAAACAAATTAAGTACTTATTAATTATATCAAATTTGATCGCAACAGGATTGGCTGGCTAAAACACGTGGGATCTCTCCCTTAACATTTACGTGACGTGAAACTTCTCCTCTGAACAAGTCTTACGTTAAATGAACGTCAAGTATACGTTAAGTATACGTTAAGTTAACTGCATCGTGATGGCTTCTATTCACCCTTATGGAAATTTATACAAAGTACTATTTTGTTTCTTTTAAAAACTATTGGGAATTACTTATAATTAAATTTGGACAAACTATAAGCTAATACTATTAAAATCTATTTGAGGTCACCCTGTGAATAAAATTAAACTCTATGTTTCCTCTTGAGAATTATTCAATCTATTTTGACCAAAATAATGTGTTGATTTAAAAACTGCAAAAGCACTGCCCCTAACCCTCATTTTATACATCCCCACATTACACGAATTTTTCCCTTCAAAACAAACACACAGTTTTATTTGACACGCCATGTAATACTCAGATATACATTTTTTTTCCCCCGAAATATTTTGATTTCTAGAAAATCATTCGTAAATAAACGACCCTTATTTTGAGTTCTAAAGTCCTGATATATTAATGTTGACTGAAAAAAAGATATATACTTTTATTTACAAAAAGGAAATTCATATGGAGATTGGACTGTTATTTTCTAAAATATGTTATTGCTTTTACCAAATCTAAAATCTGGTAGGATTCGATCCAGTCCACCAATTTGAGATTTTAGCACTGCTTTGAGGTTTCAAAAATAACACTAATTATATATAAACTAATCAAGCCTTAGAAAATATGTGTGTATTATTAAAACAGTAGAGAGACCGAGAAAAGATGAAATGAGAATTGTTTCTAGAAATTAATAAACCTTCTTTTTATCAGTAGAGGCCTTAACCCAAAAGGAAGAGAGAGTGAATGTTAGAGTAATGTTCAGAGGGGAAGGAATATACCAAAGAAGACGTACGAAGATCCACCTATCAAGGAGCTGCGGAAAAATGATTGAAACTCCCTTTAAACCTTTACACTTCTACCCTTGCCTCCCAACCCCCTCTACTCCTGACCCCTCTACTTACTCTTTATATAATATTAGCCTCATGGGAGCCCCTCCTCCCCTCCACCAAGAAAACTTCCTTCCCACCCTCCCCCCTTGATACGCTAACGCAATTCGCGGGCATCTCCGTGATCCAATCCCCGGATCTTAGGGAAGAAGTGCATTAATATTCAATTACTTGCTAATCCATGATTAAACACAGGCAGAGGATCGTGTACGAGAGAGAGGGAGTGTATTGTTTGAGAGAGAGAGAAGGATCAGACAAGATGTTTCTCCACTCTAGCGTCAAGTCTCAGGATTAGAGGGTTATTGAGTTATCAGGTAAAACCCCACAGTTTATTTATTAAATTTGAGGTTGTTCTTTGTGGACGAGAGGTCAAGGATTATTATAGGGTACTCTAGTTCCATTATAGGGCACTCTAGTTCTGTAATAGGTTGTGACTTGTGTATGGCCTAGATTTTTGCTTATAAACTAGGTTTTTTGAATCAGGACTGAGAAAATAGTGCTAGATTTTCGAGGTTCAAGGTTAAGACTTAAGTCAGTTTTTAATCAAAATGTTTAAATATTCCTGAAGCACGCCTTGGTCGTCGCGTTTATCTGGCGATAGAGTGAATGGCTAAGAACGTAAAGGGAGAGATTTGAATCCCGACCGGGTGCACTATATGTAATTTACCACTCCTGATGAGATCGAATCGATTCAAGTAGCCTTTCTAATTTCTAATACCTAATAACCTGCTTAGATTAAACACATAATAACTTTTATTATAAAACATACAAATGAATACCAATGCATATTGTGGGTTGTTACCTGGGCCGACAATACACAACTGTACTGATCACTCTTGTACGGGAGTATCAAGTGTTCCTTATAAAGGACTGCACTGGTCACTCTAGTACGAGAGTATCAAGTGTTCCTTATAAAGGACTGTACTGATCACCCTAGCACGAGTGTGTCGAGGGCTTGTTTCAAGTGTGTACTTGTCCTAGCAAATGGACTGCTATCTCTCTGAATGTGGGGGACTCAGCCATCCAAGGGTCCCCATGTAATGAGGACGCAACAGGAGAAGTGGAGGAGTGGGGGGGACGTGAGGTACTGTTACTGATAAGAGCCGCCAGGCGTCGATTATTGAAGTTAATGAGACATGGTCTCGTAATATGGGCTGGTCGGACCCATAGCATGGGTAGGCCCTCACCAACTAGGATACTTACTGACTGCTGACATCTACCGGGGAAATATTCACTAGCTTATTGTTTTACTGAATGGTCCGTGGAACACTTTGTATTTTAGATAGTAACATTAACTTGAACTTCAGTGAAACTTCTCTCAGGAGCCCTTCTCAGAGCCGATTGACCCGGATATTTGATACAAAGTTCATCCGACACCTTGGATCAGTTGGTAGCGTGTCTGTTTACTTAGATAGAGGTCCTTGCTTCAACTCTTGGCATGACCGAAAAATGTATCATGGGTGAAATGGGGCTTTATTCTTTCAAATTGATAAATTAACGACTAGGGGTCTAGGTGTTGTGTCTATTCTAGATTGAAGTTAGTTAATAGGTCGTGTGCCGATATAATTTGTCGGTTCAGAAAGAGCATATTATATACCTCAAAAAAAATAAATACAAAGCTACTCTTTGAACAGAAAAAAGTATCATAGTTTTTTTTATTTTTTACTTAACAACAAGGATATTGGGAACAGTTTCAAAGGTCTTTTCATCTTTGAATAAATATTTTCTCACAATTTTTTATATATATCAAAATGGTTTAACTCGTCTCAATTCAACTTTTTTTCTAAACGCGAATATAAAAAGTCAGATTACGAAGTGCTGTCTGGTTTGAGCTGTGTTACATACCCAAGGTTCTTAGAAGAGTATAAGTTTAGCTCGTTCCCTGTACCGACCTGCTGTCAGCTTTTTCCCCGAGCATGCAGCGCTGCTGTGACGTCAGCTCGTGACCTCCACCGGAACTAACGCCGGCTTGCTTCAGTTCAGCACTAAAGGTGGTAGTTCGGTGTCAAACTCGTTATTCACTTCTTGTTTATGTCAAGTATGCTACCAAATTCACTGTGAATAGTAAATGTTTGTGTGTTTATTGTAACCTTAATGATTGTTTAACCGTGAGCCGTGAAGTGTTACAAAAAGTGTTATAGTACTACTAGAAAATGCCGGGAAGGTATTGTACCGTTCCAGTGTGCAATATTAGCCATAAGATAACTAAGGGTCCTGGTGTTATATAGCACAAATTCCCTAAATATCCTAGTGCTAGAAGAAGATAAATTCATCGTTGTAAATGTGATAAGAAATGGAATCTTGATCTGTGTTCTATTTATTCAGAACATTTTTTACCTGATGATTATGAAAGCGACCATCAGGCCGAACTGCTAAACTTGCCTAAAAAAAAACCGTCTGCTGTTTACTCCCTTAAACTAAGTATTGCCCCTCCTTGTCGTGTTTTCAAAAATATTATACAAGGGGAAAATATTACCAGTGAAGCTAGGCATGAAAATAGATTGAAAAAACAAATAGTAAGTGATATACTATCTTCTATAGACACGCAGAGAGAGGAATATCTTCTATAGACATGCAGAGAGAGGAATATCTTCTATAGACATGCAGAGAGAGGAATATCTTCTATAGACATGCAGAGAGAGGAAGCCCAAGTAGAGGGTGTAGTTAATTGTGTCTCTAAAAACCTAAGCGACGAAACAATTCCAATCAATGGGAATAAGACTGAAATGATTACAAAATATCTTGAATTACAAAAGGAAAACAAAACTTTGAAATCCAAACTAGTGAAACAATAAAGTGAATAACAAAAATATTTGGAAATTTATAGGTTTAGGAGTAAACTTGTTTCTCTGAAAAAGAACAAAAGTCCCGAATTAGTTGAATCAAAACTCGAGGAAAACTAGGTACTGTTTTTACAAGTAATCAGTTGGAAGCTCATTGGACAAAAGGAAGAAATTGTAGTTGCGTTGACTCTTTGATATTTAGGTAAACGAACGTTTGTGTATTTAAAACAACAGAGATGTCATTATCCACTACCACGTTTGTTGATTATAAAATAAAAATAAAAAAAGGACCAATAACCTTGGTATCCGTCCAGGATTCTAGAAGACGTGATGTGCAAACTGAAGATAGCTGGGGGAAATAAAGAAACACATGAAAAAGTTGCAGTTCCTTAATATGACGAAATAAAAATAAATAAGGATATGAGTCAATGGGTCGATAGAATTTTAGGTCCCCACAAAAAAATGCAAATAATAATGGTGAAAAGACAGTTTTCTAACTGGAAGCAACACATATTTGGTGAACTTTGACTTCTAAATCACATCTGAAATATTGAATACTGCTATTATAAAACTTGTTCATTAATGAAAACACAAAAAGTCCGAAATACTCTGTAATAGGCAATTATGGATGTTATTAACACGCTAAATTATAATTTAATTTGAGTTAATGAAATATATAAGAACAATAACTCATGTACTTAATAAATAATAGCAGTAATTGGTTTATCTAGTATGAGTTATAGTGTGAGCAGGAAAAATAGTTTATAGTAGCCGCAGTCCTCCGCTGTTAGATCTCGGCGCGCAGAATTGAGTTCTCGTACCGCTGACTTAATAATATTATTTCTGCAAAATGTTGTAGTAGCCCGACACAGAGTTAATAAATTGAAGGCGTGAACATCCTCCGTGTTCTTATACTCACAAAACAGAATTTAAAGAAACACCAACCTTTTCTTACATTTACTGGATTGGTAGGGAGGTCTATGATTTACAATATAGCACTAAACATGTGTGTTGATATGAAAAGTGATTAAGGTTTGAATAAGAATTGTAATCGAAGGGCAGCATTTACTTTTGGTCGTTCCAGTGTACGCTCGTCATAAGGCCCATGATTGTGGTGGTCATTACTCTCTGTTATTATATTCTGAAAAATTGAAAAATGACACCTGGACACGGGAATAGAACCCGGGACCTCTGGCTTAATACGCCAATGCTCCAACCACTGAGCTATCCAGGATCCGTCCCGTGCCCAGGGTCATTCTTCACTCATATTTTAAGGCAGAGTCTATGATGGACGTGCGGAAATCGTCAGCTTTATTCACGAGCCATCAGATAACGCAGCCATCTTCAACTCGGTAGTTGAAACTACCAAGCCAAAGGTCTCGGGTTCGATTCCCGTGTCAAGGTGTCATTTTTTAAATTTTCAGAATATAATATCTAGATGGTGAATTCCTCTCTAAAATTAATAACAGCCTCGGCTATTTGATTATCTGTTATTACTCTACCATCAGACTCACCTAACAATCCTTAGACACTTGGTATTGCAACCAATAAACCAAGATCAGGTGGAAAAATAAAAAAAAAGCAAGACAAAAACTTCCCCATTGTGTTTAAATATGCTCCACTCTTTCTGTTCGCGTACCACTACTTTGATTTCAGGATTAGATAAATCGAGATATTCATTAAATTTAAAATTCTTAAAAAGAAGAACGATTTAAGTGCGTTTGCTAACTGCTTCATTCATGTCGCACATAAACAATTCTACCGAAGGGATATGAAAATAATAGGATGAGCCGTGTTGTCGGAAAGGGTCAACATTTGCAACTTCGTGAAGAGCCGTATTCACGCAAAA
>CABFWB010000468.1:20864-32750 GCA_902151455.1 Timema bartmani | reverse complement strand
AAAAAAAAAAAGCGTCATTCTTGTCTCATATGGATGTTCATGACAGAGAGATTGGGGTTCAAATCCGGGATGGCTTACGGGAATGATTTTTAATACTTTGTTCCCTCCCCTCTATCTCCGCTTATATGCGATCATTCTTCCTCTAATTATTACATTTCTCATATTTTGTATTCCATTAATATCAATACAAGAATACTAGGGACAACCCTTTTATCGCGCTTAAGTTATGATACAAGTTTACTTGCCAACAACCGACTACAATGATGTCGAGGTAGAAGAAATATACGATGAAATAGAAGTAATTATTCAACTTGAGGGAAGAAGGAAGGTGAACACCGTCATCGTGGGTGATTGGAACAGTGTGGTTAGAGAAGGATGGGAGAGGAAGCTCATAGGGCCACATAGACTGGGTAAGAGAAATAACAGAGGCCAGAGGCTCATCGAGTTCTGTCAGGGGGAAGATCTGGTGGTGATAATCACCTGGGTCAAGAAACACAGGGAAGAGCCCAGGAGAAATAACAGAGGCTCATAGAGTTCTGTCAGGGGGAAGATCTGGTGGTGACAATCACCTGGGTCAAGAAACACAGGGAAGAGCCCAGGAGAAATAACAGAGGCTCATAGAGTTCTACCAGGGGAAGATCTGGTGGTGACAATCACCTGGGTCAAGAAACACAGGGAAGAGCCCAGGAGAAATATGCATGTACCAGCTAGAATAGACCCTTGCCAAACAAAGGTCCAGGAGCTGAGTTAAGTACATGAATACAGAAGCAGACATCGATTTGGACCACAACTTTCTGGTGGCTTAAATTTAAACAAGAATGAAGAGGATCAGGAAGAAGAACAAGAGAAAACAGAGGTGGGAACTAGAATATTTAAACAAGAATGAAGAGGATCAGGAAGAAGAACAAGAGAAAACAGAGGTGGGAATTAGAACAGTTAAACAAGAATGAAGAGGATCAGGAAGACGAACAAGAGAAAACAGAGGTGGGAACTAGAATATTTAAACAAGAATGAAGAGGATCAGGAAGACGAGCAAGAGAAAACAGAGGTGGGAACTAGAACAGTTAAACAAGAATGAAGAGGATCAGGAAGAAGAGCAAGAGAAAACAGAGGTGGGAACTAGAACAGTTAAACAGCAAGAGTGACATTGTGAGAAATTCAACTGAACAAAAGCTAAGTGAGATGACAGAAGAGAGTGTAAGTGTGGAAGGAGCATGTATGGGCCATCTGAGTGCTGTTGCTCAGCAGTTGACACCATCTTTGTGCCATTTGAATGATGTTGCTCAACAGTTGCAACCATGTGTGTGTAATTATAACCCATGAATAGTGATTCACTGATTTCAAATAATCACAGTTCACGAGTTTTAAGAGGTCAAATTTGATAATTTTATGCTTTTTACGTACCATATTTAAGATAAAGCAATTTAAGTTTGGGACTGAAATTCATATTTATATTTAAATGAGGTGTACGGAATGAAATATTTATAATATAAAACGTATACTTAATCATTTCATTCTGTACACCTCATTTCAATTTCTAGCTATACATAATACATTACAACCCCAAACATTAATTTGTTTCTAAGCACCGCGGCTTACTACCTGTTCAGGTTATACGCTTATATACCAATTACGCTAACGGTTTATGGGCTAGGAAGGCTATAGCGTGGAAAAACAACCTTCAGCACCACCGACTGAGATTCTAACCTTGATCTCCCCGTCTTCGGCAGTCCAGTAGACCACGAGAGTAGCGCGTCAGACCACGCGGTCACCGAAGCGGGCTATGCGTTAATTACTTTACTTTAACAATGGAACGCAAACAGCATAAGATAGCAAGTTTGATCCTTTATAACTAGAGATCTGTGATGATTTGAAATCATTGATTAACTATTTATAGATTATAATTAAACACCTGTTTAAATCTTGCAATTGTAACGTCCCTATCCTACTTCTGACAAAGTTTGTAACTTCCACAGGCCTAGTTCTGACTAAACTGTGTAGGTTACTAGTTTTGTCTGGGTACCCGGTAGCCAACCCTACTACAGCACTACCGCGGCACCGTAGGGACTTACATGGTTAGGATGGACCCCGAGCGATAGAGGTTGGAATGGATGGTTCGTGGGGAGTGAGACTCGCATGTTAGTCCAATAATGTATATTTATTAATCTATTAAGATACTAAACTACTACATAGATCCAGGTAGAACTCCCATGACGAGGGAGTAGGCGCGATAACGTCTCGCCACCGTCCGATAGACCTGCGATCGACCCTCCGGCGGGGTGAATCACCAGATCACGTTTTATCTCGGCGTTCCGTAGTCGTACTCGCTACAGACCCACATGCGCTCAACATGGCGTCCAACATCCAACAGCCCTGTCTGGTTCTCACACACAAACTCGCTGATCTCGATATTTCACCAGCCAGGAAGGTCCATCGGTCACATTGTCTCCCTCGTCAACAGGATGCAAGCTATATGAGCTATATGCTGCTCTTAACAGGATGGTAACCCAACACTCTTGACTTCCAAGGAAATGTACAAGCTCAGGTTAACATCCTGCCAGAACAAACCTTAAAATAATTATGCTATTACACAATAAAATTTTAATGGTCGGTTGACGTTAACCAAGCCAATGGACAGGTGGGATGGATAGAGTGTGTCCAACCTCTGGACCGCATGTTCCCAGGTATAACACCCGGCTCGACAAACCACCTCACTCTGACGTTATGTTTACTCGCTGACCGGATGTAGGGACAACCAAAGAAAGACACAATTACTGAAGCAGTGCTTTCAGACCCTATTAATGGTGCCACGTCTTAAAAGCACTATTTGCCTTCTTCCTCCCCGCACGGCAACCAAACAGGTCGTCTCTTTTTAACTTGTGGCCCGAGGCAGACGTTCTGCTATTCCCCTCTAGTTGGCACAACTGTTCTTCTACGTCAAATGACTGGGATCGAACCGCCGACCCTCTAAGCCACGCTAAACTACACTACACTAGCGCGGTCTGGGGAGGTGACGTCGTAAAAGCTCAAACTGGAAATAAATCAGTACCGCAAACAAATGGTACAAGATAAAGTATCATTCAGAATAAATGTACTCGCATTTACGTGCGTAGGAGTGTGGGAATCCCTTTATAAAGAAAAAAACTTCAGCGCTATCATCCTTGATTTAAACCTCGATATTTCCCATCACCAGCAAACCATACTAGATGTAGCTCACTCTAGGTCCGCGTGTCCACCGATGTGGGTATATTGATATCATTATTTGATTGTGTGAAATGGCCAGTATAGGTAGAGAATGTGCACATGTGTGTTTGTTAGATAATGTAACCTGAAGAGAGAGAGTGTAAGGTTATCTAAAGTAACGTCTAATGATATTCCTTGCTTTATGACCGCCTCTAAGCGTCTCCATCAAATAGCGCTGATAGAAAAAGAGAACAGTGTGAGATTTAACGAACGCTCATATTTGCAGCCACGTGAGTTTGATGCGCAGTTTGACGATGATGTTCCCGAGGGAGGTATGTAGCAAGTTTCCTGGAAGATGTTTGGTTGGATGTTCGATCCTACGGGAATCCTACTGTCAGCGATGACGACTTTTAATGATAAGATATTACTGTTGATATCAAGCTCATTGTGTACAGTCATCGGACCAAAACTGGCCAACATTTGTTTTAGATAAGCTTGAGATTTGTAAGAGTTGAACATTTTATATTAAAAGGGCACTAAGCGTGGTATGTTGGCCTGACTGACACAGGTGCAGACAGGGATATAATAGTGGTATTGTTGGCCTGACTGACACAGGAGTAGACAGGGATATAATAGTGGTATGTTGGCCTGACTGACACAGGAGTAGACAGGGATGTAATAGTGGTATGTTGGACTGACTGACACAGGAGCAGACAGGGATATAATAGTGGTATGTTGGCCTGACTGACACAGGTGCAGACAGGGATATAATAGTGGTATGTTGGCCTGACTAATTGGGACCAAAGTTTGTCCGGATTAGCGAAAATTCTGAATAATTGGGAAAGTACAGGGATACAGTATTTTCACGAATTTTAAATAAATATTGAATCAGTTTAGTTATACGACACCTTAGCCCAGTCGGTAGCCTGTCTGCCTACTGTGATAAGGGTCCCAGGTTCAATTCCTGGCATGGCTGAAAAATTTATCCTTGGTGAAATGTGGGTTTATACTTTCACATTGATAAATTAACGGCCGGGGATTGGATGTTGTGAATGTCCTAGTCTTAAGTTAGATTATAGGGTATATGAAGCTACTACAGGTCTAGCAAGCCGGTAGTGGAAAATATATGGTTTGAATAGAAAACTGACCAAGGCCACAGGCTGGAAACAGTAATGGGTGTTTAAAAAAATCGAATGAGTATAGTCAAATTTTCATTTATTTAACTGATGTATAGCACGTAATTTGTACTGTAATTTTTTTAGTTAGAGGAAAATACATTATGTTGACTACAACATGTAAAAAATTAAGCATTTATTACCAGCTATCACCGTCTCTTACAATTATCTTTTAACTTTGAGCTTGTTAAACATTAAAATAATTTCATTTAACCTAATTTTTTCCCCCATTTTTTGAAATTGTGTTCGGATGATTTTACGAAATTTTGGACTGTCGTGGTTCGGTATAAGGGGGTTTTACTGTGTGTTATTACAAACTATGATATACTACATGAGAAATTATATTCCAAACTATGGTATACTGCATGAGAAATTATATTTCAAACTATGGTATACTACATGAGAAATTATATTCCAAACTATGGTATACTGCATGAGAAATTATATTCCAAACTATGGTATACTGCATGAGCATGTAAATACGATTGTGTCTTACTGTTTATTTTACAAATGATTACTTTCATCCCCACCAGAAGTTTGTCAGATAATCAACACACCCAATAAACTGATCCAGCCGGAAGTTATCGCCCAGATACGTCTAGCGCCACTGGCGGAAATATTGTGAACTGAGAGTGATACAAAGTAAGTCCACCGACTGCAGCGCCTGACAATGAGATGCAAAGTTAAGGAAAACTGGAGCTAAGGTTACCTCCACGCTATTAAAAGTTCACGACTAATTTTGAAGTCAGGAGTTCACGGTTTCTTAACAGTCGAGTATCCGGCGAGGACGGATAAAATATTCATGCGACTGCGAGACCACTCCATGCGGCGTCCCTAGTTCGAGTCTAGGCAAGCTTACTAGGATAAAAGTGTAAAAAGACCTAAAAAGGTAGAAAGGGCAATAAAATAAAAGGTGTTTTATCTATGGTAAAAAGGAGTAAAAGTGTCAAATAGACAAATGGGGGAAAAAGTATTATTCAATATTTTTTAGAATTTTTGCTACCACTTTTAAGTTACGCCTTTTATCACGCTTACCCTCCTTTATTTATTCTTTTTAATCCTTTTTAAAAAATGTGATATTTGCTTTTTGATATTTATCACTTTTTACACCCTTTTACATGAAGCTCCCGGCTATGCCCAAGAGAAATATTTTAAGATAAAAATTTTATAAAGATTAATAAAGTATGAAAAGGATTAAAATGAACTCTAAAAAGTCTTCTATATTAGTTGTGTCAATTTCAAGCTCTTCCGATTCTTTGGTTTAAATTTTCTAATTCGATAATATAGTCATACATCATTCGTCTCACCGGGAATGTCTTTTGACTTACATGTCACACCAATAAAGTATTTAATATTAGTTTTAACAATCTTATCCAATTACTGCCTCTTCGTTTAGAAATTCAAGGATCAGACCTTAATGGTTGTATATGGTGGCTCTTACACACGCCTGACAAATCTCAATCTTCTACCATGCTGAAAGGTAATTTATTATTTTAATTTTGGTAGTGTAAGAATTTTAATTCTGTTGGTTTAAATTTTTCTAGTTTTACTCTACGTTTGTAATTATCTTGATGCGACTAGCACGCCGCGCGGTCAGATGCCATACTACATTTAATTAATTCTCACTGTATTCATTTTCAAACTTATTACATTGTTTTCAACGGACATTTCATTGCGTCGAAAAGAAACACAATGTTTATTATAACAATACTTTATCAGAGCAACAGTAAATATACCTATTTACCCGGTTTTAATCAAAATATTCCGTCCACATTTATAACAAGACTGATCAGCAGTTATTTTATTTCTAACGTCTTTTACGTATTCCTACGAGAATCATAATGGCCGACGCGACACGTAGTAGAGAGAAATAGACTACTTAGAGAGAAGGAATGCAGGGACTGAGACGACACCAGTGGCGGATCCAGGGGGAGGGGGGATATCGGGGTCATCCCCCTCCCCTCAAGCTCCGAGAATAATTAAATATATTGCAACCTATATCTTATAATATGATAAAGAATGACTAACTTGTTCAAACAGCTACCATCTACCTTGCCCTGTGTTCTAGACAATAGCTCTTTCAACTAAGTTCTAATGTGCAGCCAAGTAGACTAATTCTTGTCAACCCCTAATTAAAACGTTTGACATGACTGCCGATACTAATACGATGAAAGGAATAAGAAATACCGTGTTCTTGATTTGAGTTTGTTGAACTCATAGTGTATAAATACCTACTTATGAGAAATTTGACAGACAAGAAGAGGAGAGGAAATTAGTAGAAAGCAGCTCAAGTTGCTGCTCTTGTTTAGCACTGTATACTGTCACTGTCTTGTGTGTAGTGTTAAAACTAGTGACTGAATCAAATTCACAAAAGTGGAGTCGAGGCCCAAGGGCTTTCATCTGTTTGTCTTAATATTGAGCTAATTAGCTTATATTTTGCAACGTGAAATAATTTAAAATGATAAGTTGAAATTTTATTGCTGTCCATATTATGAGGCTATTCCTAATTTTTAAAAAACAACTAAATATGTGAATTAATATTTTGCTTGCCGATAACCGTTAGAACTGTTGCCCGTATTCAAATTTGGATGATGAACTAACTGTTGAAAGGAATTGTGGTTTATTAAAATATCTGTAATATTAAATTCATTTTAATTAATTATATTTTGTGTACCATACCCGTAGAGGGCTTATTACATTTACGCCGCCATGTTCCAGTAGAAGTAAACAAGGTTTTAAATAATTTTGGCAATAGTGGTAATCGCAGATTTGAATTTGTGGTTTAAATCGAAAATTTTGTAGTAATTAAATTACTAATTTGATAAAATACATAATATTTCTATTTATATAAAAAAATGGGCCTATGTACGTTAATATTTATTAATTTTCAGTAACTTTTCTTTTGTGTTTTGTATTAAAATTACAAATTTGGTAATAAAAATTGTGTTTTTCCTTAAAACTCCTTTTTTATTATTATAAATTAATTAAAATTATGTTTATAAGGTAATAATGTTATTATTAAAACTATTACTAATTGTAATTCTTATTTTCTAATTGATCAAAGCTATTAGATGTATACTTTAATAAACCTTATGACCCGCTTCAGTGGTCGAGTGGTCTAACGCGCTACCCTCGTGTTGGACTAGACTGCCAAATACGGAGAGATCAAGGTTTGATCTCGGTTGGGTGCACTGAGGATGCTTTTAAATAAATGGTTTTCCACTCCTCATTCCACGTAAATGCGAGTGCACTTCCTATTCATTAAACCTGACTAATTCCTAAACCAATAGTGTAATTAGTATAAAGTCGTATAACCCAACCGGATAGTAAGAAGCGGTGTTAAAAAAAAATCCTAACGAAAACGAACCCTCCTAACCCCCCTCCCGACAACATGCCTTAGATCCGCCCTTGGACGACACAAACACGTCATCCAATATCACGCATTTTTAATTTTATAAAGCCCTCGAGGAAAAAAAGAAAAAGAACAAGAGTTTGTTTACAAACAATGATTGGTCGTCTGATGTTAACGCGAACAAACTGTCAGTTATCTGATCTAGAATCTATTTAGTATTAGTTTACATTTAATCAAGATTATTTATTATTATCATTATTATTATTATTATTATTATCATTATTAATTACTACTTGTTTCGTAATTATTCATCAGCATATACAATTTTTTATCCATTTTTGTTTATCATATTTTCTCGTGTAAATATATATATTTGTAAGGTACTTGTATACTTTTCAGTGCTGGCCTGTCATAGGTCTTACGACTGTTGGCCAGCACTATAATAAAGGAAATTGAAATTGAAATTATTTATTTCCGCCAGATATTCCCTGTTTATATATTCCCTATATTTCTTAAACAAATATTTGAAATTTCGAACTTAATTTAATACCAACATATCTGCGAGATTTTTGGGGCCTTGACGAGAAATGCTGAGAGGCGAGATATTTGAGAAGAAGCCAGGTCTTGCATTTTGGATCCCAAACGAGACAGACTTGTTTAGTTCAATGGAAAATAAAGTAAAGTGAGAATAACAACCTTTTTTAGTGCAAATTTCATTTAAAAAAAAGTATTCCAAATTGCTGTCAAAGATCTGACAACGACCTGGGACAGCTGTTATTAATTACAGACCACTATTTTCACTTTTAAGTGAATTTGTCTAAACCACTAACCCTTTCAACGCTGAAGACTACATTACGCCATTAATATGAGGTGAAATCAATATAAAATTTTACTTGTGATTCATCCTTTGTCATCTGTTACAATTTCGATTAGACTTCGTTCATTTTTTTAAAAACATTTATTGCTCCAAATTCAAGGGTTAACATTTATTTTAACTTGAATCGCTGACCTTATTATTTTTCTCTTAAACTTAATATTTAGTTTCAACAATTTGACTCTGGAAATGAAACTTTTAGCTGGAGTTATGACTTGACTTCAACGAAATGCGATGACCTTATTTCATATTAATTGTTTTTGTGTTCACCTACTAACCTAATTAAGGAAATTGACTCTATACAATATATATATAGATAAATTACTATTTAAAATAACATTTAAAAAAATAAGTTATTAGTTAACTAGACTAAAATAAATTACAAAAATCTAGCGTACACTGCTATTATTTATCATGTAAAATACTTCTTAAAAAAAAAATATATATATATAGGATAATATTAATGCCATTTTAGGAATATATTAATTCTATTCATTATTTCGGATTATTGCAATTTAATTGATTTAGCAATTTGAATTTAGTAATATTCATACCTGGTCTCAGGTCTTATTCTTCTGTTCAGGTATACAGGTAGGCCTACTGATACAACATCTACATATTGAATTTGAACGAAATCCATGAAACTGTTTTGGCTGTAGTCCCAAATACCGACAGACAGACATTTTTTGAGTTAAGAGGAACATACTACGTCGAGTTTCACCAAAATATCGAGATAAAATTTTTTCACAAGTTCATTAACCTCTTTTTTAATGTGAAAGCAAAACTAATTTTTTTCACACTAAGATATCAAACTAACCTTATGCAGAGTATGTTACTTTGTCATATTTTTTATACATTGACTGCTGTGTTCAGTATCGCTTTGTTTTGGCGTAGCTTAAAACGCAAGGTCATTGAGTCAAATACTAAGGAATCCTTATATTAAGGTATTTTTGAGATATCCATGAGTCAATTGAGTAAATTAACAATCGTCTATTTGGAATAAAATTGTAAATAAAAAACATAAAAACAAGTTTAAACAGTTAACATTTGCCAACTATCCTACTAGAAAGATGATACAATTGCACCAATCAAATCATCAACAGTTATCACACTCACTACGGTGACTGCATAATCTAAGTAGATACTGTCGCAATATACTAGACTGCTCAAGACGGGGATATCGGGGTTCAATCCCGATCAGGTGTACTGAAGTTGTTTTCCTAAAACAGTTTTACACTATCCCTCCACGCAAATGTGTATAAACTTCGTCTAAATTCAACCTTCTTAGTACCTAACACATTAGAGTAATTAGTACACAGGCGTATAAGAGACGGTGCTAAAAATCACTTATCTAGAGAAAGGGTAAAATTAAACTTTTCAAACCGCCAATATTTATCAACTATTTTACTACTAGAGAAACAAGTTCACTATAAAATCCATCAACATTTATCAACCTATCCTATTAAAAGAGAGAAAGTACCATTTCTAATAAACCTCCGCACTAACACCATTCTTGTTTTCTCAACAACAATTTTTATTTTCGTCAAAATCCTCTCTAAGTTTCCACAACTAAAGGGACGGGAAAAAGAATCACTGAGGAAAATTATGTACCTCGAATTTTTGTATGTGTATTTTTTTTTAATCTTTTAAAAAAAGCTTCTTTTCTTCCACATAAGTTTCTTTTATAATCCTGTCTTATTTTACCCCCAATTTGTTCGTTTGTATTTCCGAGACGTTGTTAATCTCATGTTTCCGGCCCTGTGAGCTCCTAGGGGAGGCTGGAAGGTCCAGGAGAGTATTTGGCAAGAAGGCGACACGCTCACTTTATTCTGTCTCATCTCTGACCGAGTCGCTAGCTCTGCTGATGTCTAGTCTGCGTATAAACCGAACGGCTAGTAAGACGCGGTGATAATAACAATGTCTAGTCTCCATTCAACTGTTTGTTACACTCATTTTGTCGGACGAGAGTCGTCTTGTCATGATTTGCTGTCTAATAAACACGTAATATTATGAAATGTTGGGAGATGTCATTTTAACCAATATGACTACATCATCAAAGTTTTATAGAAATTTAAAAAATAAAATTTTTCATAAAATCTGTTTTCGTGGTCGCATGGTATAAGGCACTACTCTCACGATATACTAATAATGCTGAAGATGGGAAGATCGGTGTTCGAATCCCGGTTGGGTGTACTGAGGGTAGTTTTTCCAAAATAGTTTTCTGCTCTCCCTCAACATAAATGTGGGTGTACTCTTTTAAATTCAACCTACCTCAACCCTAACTAAATTAAGTGTTATTACTTCAAATACGTAACTCTACCCGAACAAATAGTAAGACATGTTGCTTAATACACATTATTATTATTATTAGCACCGCGTCTTACTACCCGTTCGGGTTATACGCACTTACGCTAATGTGTAGTGGTAGGGTGATTGTGAGATGAAATGGAGGACCTACAGTTTAACGTGGGATCCGAACCACGGTGGAGGCCTGGTATTCCTCACATTCACAAGATGTGATTAATACACGTCTTGTCAGAGGTGAAGGAAGGGTTTGGCAATCAGATAAATCTGTGTCGGGACCGAGGATTGAACCCCAAACCCTCCAGCACATAAGTCCGACACCTTACCCCTAGACCACCAGGTCACCTATCACATATTTTTTTAGTAAAAATTAATAAATGAATGGTTTGTGTAGTCAGATTCACCTGAAATGAGTCTGGTTGGATATCCACTCATTGCGTCACAACTGTATACTAACGTAACTATCGGAGGGCGCCATTGAACGTCCATACCTGTGAGGAAGGTAATGTCTGTGCCAGATTATATCGTACTTGGGCTGTGTTACCTCTATGGAGATGGAAAGGAAGGCGGTAGGTAGAGAGAAATGGAGGATTGTTGCTGTTCCTGCAAACCAACTCTTGGGTTGAGATCTTAACGAAGAAGAACTAACACTATCATTACATAAATACAGTAGCCCCATGGCTTCTTTGGTGCTGACTGACAGTTCACAGCTGACTTCTGACAGTCAACAGTTAGGTATATACCTAAATTTTGACTGTCAGAAGTGACAGATGCTAAACACATGTTTTTTTCTCTTTTCATCCGTAAGTTAAACAATTCCAAGAACTCCTCTTGGGAACCCCAGGGAAGCCTGAGACACCAAGTTTTAGCTCGATCGTTAGAATGGCTTAGCCTTAGACTATAGTCCCATACATACATACCATAAATACCATATATACATACCATACATACATACATACATACATACATACATACATACATAAATACATACATACATA
>CABFWB010000467.1:269814-281740 GCA_902151455.1 Timema bartmani | reverse complement strand
CTCATCATAAGGCTGGTTACCTGCGACAGGCATGGCGCGAAAGAAAAGAAGACTACAGCTCTCCTGTGAATAAAGAACAGAGCAGGCACCTGACCTTCCATCCGAGCAGTCCTCTCTCGCTCTTGTGCTACCCTTCCTACCCCCCTTCCAACAATACCGGGCAACCGCGTTGCCAAACCTACTCCACCGGAACAAAAACCAAAACAAAAACTGACAGAAAGCCACATGCAAGTATCGGATACGGGTTGGGCTATATATTCATTCCTCCCCTCTAAGACCCAAAACAATAAATCACATGAGTCGGAAAGGGGCTACTAACTATTTATAAACTTATGGGCTAGTTCAAACTTCTTCACTGTGCTGTTTGAAAACTTCCAAACAAGTTTAGTATTTGTTTCATTTCTACTACAAACGTTCTCCACGTGTGTGTAAATGTGTGTGCTCGGAGATATCACTTGTGTTCTAAGCAAACCCCCACCTCTTTTAGGCCATGTGGATTTATCTGACCCTAGAAAACTGGATTATATCTGGAACGGTTTCATCCGAGATTTTTTTATTCAGTGTGATTTTACATCGCGTATCTAGGCGAATGCTGATGTGTTTCAGCGAGAGCCCATGCCACAGGTATTCTAGATATACGGCGGAGAAATTTATTCTCCTCCGACAGCACTAAAAGCGCTTTTATTTAAATTTTAAAACTTTAGTTTTTATGTATTTTAATAGAACTGTTTTGGCTATTTCAATATTGTTATCATTCAATAAGTATGCAAAAAATATTTTAGCTCCGAGTGGAACCCTTCCGGATTAATGCCGTTGACGGATTTTTGGGATTTGAATCCCAGTCGGGCGTATTAAGGTTATTTTTTATCAAAACAGTTCTCCACTCTCTCGCCACACAAATGAGGGTAAATTTCCTCATCCCAACACATAAGAGTAATTAGTACATGTGTATATTACCCGAAAGGGTAGTTAGACGTGATACTAATCTAACACATTAACATCAAGCTAATCCGAAGCGGTTCAAGGCGTTAAAGTATGCTCTCGCTCATTACACTATTCATTATAAGATGAATTAAACAGATAAGGTATTATAGTTATTAATTACGGTCATAGCCTAATCTTTATATCATATTCAATTTAAATAAAATACTATTCGTTGTGTTATGACTGTGGATTCGGACCAATTCAGAACCAACTGTGAATAACACTCGGATGGATTTCCTGGAAGACTGGCTAGGACTCGGATTACCTACCAACTTTCCCAAAATAAAATCTCCGATTTTTTCAGTGAGTGGTAAGGGATGACTTCCCCGTTTTTTTAAAACAGTGGATACATCCAGATGTTACTCTTGAGGTTTTTTTATCGTCATTTAGAGGGGCGGAGGGGGGTTGGGGTGTAGAGTAGGGGTTCTTAAAAGGGGTGCCATGATGTTCCCCAAGGGGTGTTACGGAAATACAGTTTAGGGACATTTCACTAAGTTAAGTTATTATCAATGTTGTGTTTCTAAAGTAAATATTCACATACAAAAGAGTAAGCCTGCAACAATGCTTCGAAACTATGACTCCATATCCGAAACTTGTTAGGATTCGTATTCTATTCGGAATTACAAATCTTAATACACAAAAGATTCGAATTGGATAAGAAATTTCAAATCAAAATACAGCCCAGAATCATATTATATTAAATATAAAAATTAATTTGACTCTAAAAGTTAAACTTTAAATAATTTAATTTTTATAAGAAGTTGGCCTATGTAATTTTTTTTATTTTATCACTAAAACTTACTAATTTTCTAATATCTATACTGTATTCATTATCTAAACATTGTGTGGTGATGGGTTTACTATTTGATTTAATTATAGTTGCTTAATATTCTATTTTGATGCGATAATATATAATTATAAAATTTTCTATTCGAAACATTTAAATTTTTTTAAACTCGATTTGAATTAGTCAGTAAAGATTCGGATTCGATTCGAAATTGAAAATCTTGAATTTATACAGGCTTGCAAGAAAGTACATATTTTTATTACAGTTTACCCTACTCAAAAACGGCTGGGTATACAATAATTATACATGTATACACAATTCCACTAGTATAGATTTGTCAGTAGTAGAGAATGTATGATCCAAATCGTAATAGGAATACAATTGAGTATAACATTCAGTTAAATTTGTTGTGATCCAACACTTTAGCTCAGTCAGTAGCGTGTTTGTCTACTGGGCCTAAGAGTATCGGGTTCGATTCCCAGAATGGCCAAAAAGTTTATCATTAGTGAAATATGGGATTACTCTTTCACATTGATAAATTAACGGACGAGAATTGGATGTTGTGCTTGTCTTAGTCTTAAGATAGATTATAAGGCATATGAAGCCACGACACGCCCGTGTTTATATTTATTACAACACAATTTATCTATTTCTTTCAAGTGATAGGTCCACGCCGTCTACTAGTTTTGAAATACAGTATTATTAAAAAAATAATGTATCCTGTTTTTGCATAAGTTGACAAATATAATATATTGAGTTATAACTTAAGGCAGTAAAATACAAAATTAGGGAGCATGGAGGGGGGGGGGGCAGATGTTTTATATCATATCTTCAATAGATTAGCAATACTACTGTAGTTTATTAAAATAATATGATCAAAATAATAAGAGAGAACGCTAATGTAACTCCCAGGTCCAAATGACTCTCGACATAATATTTTTTAATGACAGCCTCGCCCGGATTCAGTTGAGCTGATTCCCACTTTTAAGGATTTGTGGAATCACATGCCATGAATTCTGGTAGCAAGACATAATATTATACTAGCCAAGTGATTTGCACTTCCACTTCTGATAGATGGCACTAACGAACACCTATCAAATATATTAACAATAATAGAGTAAAATGTTATCAATGACAACAGAAAATATATTTGTATTTTCTTATCCGTTCTTCTTACTAGAATCCTCATTTAATTTAAGAGTGGTTAGTTTTTTTTGGGATCTTGGTGGGTTCTAGAAGACAGTAATGTGAAGTTACGATTAAGGCTACGTCCGTGCCTGTAAACTGTCCTCATACGAAGAGAAACAATCCTCTCTGTGAAATATGGACCACTGTAATAACAAATGTTGCGATGGCAGGATACTACAGACTGATCTTTTTAGTACTTTTGACGGTTCTATAAAAATAATGGTTTCAAATGTCTAATATACTCTAATGTTTTATATTGTTTCACGCCAATGACTGTGAACATATGGAGAGAGATATTCTTGACTAACCTGGCATATTCTTGAGCTACAGTTCAATGTTCATAAGAAAGGCTTTCTTTATCTTACAGCTGATATCAATGTTACAAAATCTACTTTAACGTGTTCATGCGTAGTCACTAAGGGCTGACTGAACAAATGTTATATTGATTCTTCAATTACCAGATTAACTAACAATCGGTTTGATCTTAGATCAACAAAAATTTGGGTTGCAACCAAAATTTCCGATCAACTAAAATCATAGATTTAATTTTTTTTAAATCAAGTAAAACAAACATGGCAACACTGTAAAAGTCACTATTTAGAAAATCCTATTGTGGAATGGCCCAAATGTATACCTAAGGATGTAATGATTATAATTCATAAGTTCATGATATTCAAAATTAAATATTATTTTACTCTTCCTCCTACGCTATAAAATTTTAAGGTAATGCTACATTCTGTAATCCTTCTCTTACCTTGGACAAGCGAGAGCCTCGTAGAAAACGAGGGAGTAAGGCGGAAAAAAAGAAGGGTGCGATTCCGAACCTTCTATAACATTTGGAATAAAGGGATATTCTTAACGAACGATACCTCGCCACAGTCTCCGAGAAGACCTCGCGAGTCGCGATGGTAGCACAGGTAACCGCATCGGACATTCCCAACCATAATCAAGTACGAGTGTGATATCAGATAACGCAATACATTTAATAATCCATTTATCTTAAAGAAACTGATTACATCTGATTTTGATTACATAATCAATTTTTCTTCATCCCCACGTCTTACTACCTTGTCATATTATACGCATGTATTTTTAGCACAACGTCTTACTACCTGTTCGGGTTATATGCTTATTTACTAATTATAATTACACTTATAGAGTTATAGGTTAGGGATTATGAAGGCTTAATTTAGAGGAAGTGCACCCGATTTGCTTGGAGGGAGAGTGGAAAAACATTTAGGACCACCCTCAGTGCACCCGACCGGGATCAAGCCCCGATCTCCCACATATGTATTAATTACGCTAATGAGTTAAGGATGAGGAATCGGAGGTGTATCCGAATTTGCGTAGAGGTATAGTGGAAAACCATTTTGGAAACTTCTATAAATTAATCAAACACTAACCCACTCCCGAAGATGTACTTTACAATTCATGTGCATTGGGTTTACCATCAACAAGATGATAGAATCAAACCATTGATGGAAGAGAATGGCTGGTTAACTTGACCAGAGATTTTATCGACACTCACGTCCTAATTGTTAATAGCGCAACTGAATATAAGGTTTGATACGTGCACCCGGCCCTAAAAGTATGTTGGGCATTTGAGGTTAGAGGGTATTTCTTTCTATAAACTGTTTCCACTCCCTCGCCGTGCAAATATGGAATGTCCTACACTTCCTCTAAACTACACCTGTCTCTTACCTATTCCGTTAGTGTAACTATGTGGATAGTCCGTATAAGGGGTTGCCACTATTTGATCAACACCAAATTCCCGGTGTGTTCCAGTTTTTATACAAGGATTCCAATTTCTCCAGACATGCATACAAGTGACTAGTGTGATGTATTATTTGTGTTTAGGACTCGACTATTTGAGCTTGATGAGTAAACATATGTAGTCACTCTATGCAGCATTGTGTTTAGAGGATTGAAGCGTGGCATGGAGGTGGTAGGTGTGGGGTGGGGGGGTTTCCCACTCATTGTGCTTAGTTTTTCAGTTAACTTTTTTCATCTAAGTATGAAAAGGTCTACTCTTCAAAACTTGTAATTAAAGCGTCCTGAATTCACAAATATTCCAGTTTTATAATAGTTATTTATGAAATTCTGGTATTTATCCCCGAGTTTTCCAAATGCCGGTACGTGTCAACTCTAGGATTTGCAGTTAAGACTCTGAGCATTGTTGTTGCTCTAGTTGTAATGATCAAATGAGTTTGCTAAAATAATTATAAAAGCGTAGGCTAGAACAAAATTAATCTAATGACCGACACACAACCTCCAACTAATCAGTAACCAAACCGGGGACCTCTAGTTCGGGAATATAAGTGTTATAACACTGTGCCAAGAGGGTAAGTGAAGGACTTGTCAACAAACTCGATGACAACCACTTATACTTTAAGTAAATATCAAACAATTGCAACGAGTATTATCAAAAAAGTAATCAACCGGTTGACACGATCATTAAAGTGTTGTAATGGCTTGGAAAGAGCGCTGCTGATATTATCAATCGCTCGTAAAGCGAGTAAGTCTAGCGGATGGGGTTTAGGACCGGGGAGGGAGGGAGGGCGGTAGCACGTGGCCAACATCAACACTCAACATGTTGTTTGCTCGCGACCGGCGCAATCAAAGAAACTTGCCTGAGGAAAGGCACGGGGTTCCACAGACAATAAGTGGACCTTTATGAATCATTTATACTCGCCACCAAACGTAGAGGCTATTAGCACCTGGGACCTCCCGCTTATTGAGAACAATGAACTTGGCCTTACCCACTTCGGTGGTCGAATGGTTTAAGGCAGGCGTGTCGAAAACTCATTTGATCAAAAGGGCCACAATGATAATTTAAAATATTGAGGGGGCCACATTTCAAAAAGTAAAATAAAAAATACACGTCACCAACTTTACGTAGAATAAACCAATTTTAAATATTTATTCATATAAAAATTAACATTTTCAAATAACAAACAAATAGTCACCATCTTTACGTAGAATAAACTAATTTTAAAACTTTTATCATACAAAAAATGACTTAAGGTTAACTAGCATTTTAAGGCTATTTTTTTTCGCAGATATTTGAAACTTTTTTCTTTTTTCAGAAATGGTAAGTGTTTAGGTTGGCGCAGACTTGACATTATCGCATCGCCTCAGAAAATATTCCCGATTATAGTTTTTTCCTATTATAATCCAAAATAAAGTAAGTAGAAGAGTCGCACGAAGACTCAATTTGTTAAGATTTTTAGGCGGAATGCATTGGTTTAAGTTCAAATAAGATAGCTTAATGAATTTATAGTTTTTAAGACGCCTTAAAAATGAAATCTGAAAGAGCAGCCGCAACATCGGCTCGCTAAGGCCCAAAAAATTTTGTAGGGAAAGAGTATTTTCCGCTGCCATTCGGTGTGCGCCACCTTCCTGCTCGCATCGCACCGGGTGGGCTGCTGCAGAAAATGGATGGAGAAATAGCGCAAAGGTACTCAATAATAATTTAAAAACTAATAATAGATAAATATATATTTGAAAAATCAGTCATCAGTAAATTACTCTTAAACAAATTTTTATCAAAAAAAACCAACTAAACATTGCAAATGGTTTCCAAAGATACCCATTTGGAACCAAATAGGTAGAACTTTTTTTTAATATTTCTCAAGCATTTGATCATTAAACTACTCATAAACGAAATTTTACCCCAAAAACAAATGCGCAGTGCTATTTGTTATACCACATAATCTCCAGAAAAATTTTCGAAATTATTTTGAGTTTTTAAATATTTCCCATCAACGCATGTTTTTCCAAAAAACCAATGATTCAGTGCTATTTGCCACGTCAAGATCACCAGTAAACTACCCTTAATTTGAGGGTTAAGGTCAAAATAAACAAATATCCCAAGGTACAGGCATATAAAATATTTGTTTGTACTTCCATTTCTTCTTTCTCGCAACTGCTGCAGCGCACACAGAGGCAACAACTCTTCACTAGATGCATCCATGACTGCTACTGCAGAGGAGGTTGAGCCAGGCAAGGTAATAAATTCAGAAAGAAGCCGATCCGATGCAATGCGGACAAGTGTGCGTCAAGATTTAAAAAGGTTCCAAACCGACGCGACCCGAGCCGATCCGATCCGATCCGATCCGATCCGAACAAGTGTGCGCCGACCGTTAAGGTTCGGCCAGACTGAGTGAGCGAGCGACTAAAAAATAAAATAGAACACATTGGTTGTAATGAGAGGTGAGCAGACTGGAGCTAGCGAGCGCGCTTGAAAGATAGAACTGGTTCTATTTTTCAAGCGCGCGCGCTCGAGCCGGTACAGTCAAGTGTACAGGCGCTAGAAAATATTATTGTTATGTTGGTTCATTGAGTGCTAGGAAAACTTTTCATTTTGAGATATTATTTGATTTTTTATAGCTATCAATAGGTTTAGCACACTTGCTACTAACAGCCTAATTTAATTCATCAGACCATAAACGATATACATATGTAAAAGTAATATGTTAAAATACTTCAATAGTATAATCAAATTAGGCCTTTACAAATAATAATCACCATTAGCGCGGATAAAGGATGAAAAAACCACAACAATAAATCACTTGTCAAAAACCACCCTCAGTTCACTGAACCAAGATTCGAGCCTTTGCCTCCTCGTCAACAACTATCGAGAGCTATCTGATAATCACGCGTTCGCTCGCATGTTTGTCAGTCTGGCCGAACGAACTTTTAGGCATTAAGAGCGTGAATAGGGATGTGAAAAAGTATCCAGGGTGGCTACAAAACATTTTACAAAATTCCCTGACTTTTCCAGGTTTTACAGGCAACATTTTTCGATTTTCCCTGACTACTTTTTTCCAGTTTTAATGGTGGATGATGACTTGTTTTATTTATTATTGATCACATATTAAAAAAGTTTGTATCTACTAAACATAAAATTTTTTATCAATTATTTAAAAAATTAAAATATTTTATTTAGGTATTATTAACTTTTGTTTTAGTGTTTAGTTGCGAAATTAATGGGATTTTTAGAAATATTTTTTAATTCCCTGAATTTTTCTTATTTTTAGTTAAATTCCCTGACATTTCCCTGTTTTCCCTGTCATTCAAAAATTCCCTGACTTTTCCAGGTTTTCCCTGTCTGTAGCCACCATGAGTATCGATACTTTATTAATATCGCTATTTTCCTTTCGATACTAGTTTTTTTTTACTCGGGTATTTTTTCCGATACTTTTACTGATTTTAGTACTCACACTCCGGTATCGCGAGAAACAACTTTTTTGCTATCTTCACTCATTCTGAGATTAAATG
Source organism: Timema bartmani (assembly GCA_902151455.1). Taxonomy (NCBI): domain Eukaryota; kingdom Metazoa; phylum Arthropoda; class Insecta; order Phasmatodea; family Timematidae; genus Timema; species Timema bartmani. The sequence continues at coordinate 273,501 of CABFWB010000467.1, read as the reverse complement.
TTTATTAGGGTGGTCTGTAAGAGAAGAACAAATGACACTATTTCTCAATCCTCACTCATTTTCTGTATGACAAGCAAGATGCAGCTCTCATAATTCATAGCTGTTCTTTCATCTTTGTTTATTGTTTTATACAGCCGCCTGACTGGTTGACAGACGAGTGTAGACCAGTCTACTTACTACCCCTTCCTTTATCAATAAGCACAGTCATCACAAACTAGACAAAAGAAGATTTTGTAGGATCACAATAAACTCATCTACTCAAAGTGCTCCAAGCAGACCAAGCAGAAACATTTAAGTGCAGATGAAGCAGGGAATGGCGACCATTATTCTGTTTGTCAGTAGTTAATAATCTATCTTGAATACATAAACGACGAATGTAGTTAAGAAAAATGGCACCTCTCAAAAGTAAATTATGAAAGTTTTTTAAAAAGTCGGAACCCGCCTCGGTGGCGTTAGTTAGTTAACGCGCTAGTTTCGTGTTGAGCTAGACTACCGAGGACGGGGAGATAAAGGTTGAAGTCTCGGTCGGGTGAACAGGGTGGTTTTTCCTAAATAGTTTTCCACCCACCCTCCACGCAAATGCGGGTTAACTTCCTCTAAATTCAACCTTCACAATTCCTAACCCATTAACGTATTTAGTACTTAAGCGTATCATCCTAACGGGTAGTAAGACGCGGTACTTGGAAAAAAAGTTGGATAGCGAAAAAGCATCTTGTAAAATTTGTTTTAAAGTATTAAAAAACCATTATAATTTTCAGTGTTTAAATAAAAATGAAAATACAATGATGATGCAAAAGTCGAGATTTTTTTGAAACACCAAGTCTTAGTCTTAGAGAGGTATACAAGAACGTGAGTGAATGCTTAGTGGACCGATAGTATGGTCCCGAGCACACTATCACTCCACCTTTAACCTATAATGACGCAAGCAAACCCACGCTGATATCAACAAAGCATCCACTTAGTCAAGTTCTTGCATACGGCCCTTACTACCTGTTCAGGTTATGCGCCTATGTACTAATTACACTAATGGGTTAGGGATTATGAAGGCTTAATTTAGATTAAATGCACCAACATTTGTGTGGGAGAGTGGAAAACCATTTAGAGGAAACCGCCTTCATCGAACCACAATCTCACTGTCTTCGGTAGTCTAGTCCAACATGAGATTATCACGTTAGACCACGCGAATACCGAAGCGGGTAAGAGATTATTAATACTAGATAAAAAATACTTTTTCCAGATTACAATTTTGATACCGATATTTACTGTTATCGATATTTTTCTTTCGATACTAGTACGGTATCGATATTTTTTCCGATACTTTTAATGAATACAGTATCGATACTTTTCTTTCGATACCACATCTCTAAGCGTAAATCATATGCCCATCAATTATGTGATACAGTCGGCTCGAAATTGTAAATATTTGGATAAAAACTTCAATGAAAAGGCAGTTTTAGACTATTTTAGAATGGCTTCACAGACAAGCACTGTGCACAAATCTTTATTCTGTCACCCTCCTCGGTGGCGTAGTTGGCTAACGCGCCAGTCGTGTTGAGCTAGACTACAGAGGACGGGGAGATCGAGGTTCGAATCTCGGTCGGGTGAACTGGGAGGGTTTTTCCTAAATGGTTTTCCACTCTCCCTCCACGCAAATGCGGGTTCAATTCCTCTAAATTTCACCTTGCAAATTCCTAATCCACTAGTGTAATTAGTACTTAAGCTTATAACCCGAACGGGTAGTAAGACGCGGTGCTAAATTAATTAATTAAATTAATTTATTCTGTCCTAATAGAGACATACTGTAGTTATCAAGAAACTTTGTCGCTTTGTCCGCCATCGTCACCACGGAAAATTTCAAGTAATTATTCGAATACGAATACATTGCACACATTTCCTTTTCCCTCTAACCTCATATCTCGCGCGAGCCGGGAACCCATGTGCTGCCGAACATTACACATATTCGAGGCGCAAACCCAACAAATTTGGGAATCGATGTCTTGTGAACAAAAGAGTTAAAATTGGTTACATGGTCCTTACTTGCTAGATTTCTCCAAATAACGACCAATTTCCAAAGTTAATAATCTTAAATGGTGTATTTCTACAATGTTTATATTATGAATTGGAGCGCATTGTATATGTTGGTATGGCCTACACCAAAAGCTCCACTGGTTGAAAATTTGACATACTTGGTTTAAAGCGGCATTCTATCGCAAAAGACTGGGCCGGACTGCCGAAGAGGGTAGATCAGAGTTCTAATCCCCGTCTGATGTAACGAGGTGATTTTTACTAGATGGTTTTCCACTCTCCCTCCATGCAAATACAGTTACATTTCCTCTAAGGTCAACCTAACCCCATTTCTAACATATTAGAGTAATTAGTTCATATGCGAGTAGCCTGAAAAGGTAGTAAGACACGGTTCTGAGAAAAAATGAAATTATGTTCTTGTGTAAGATGATTGATGACTGGTAGAGAGTACTACAAGTCTACAAAACTTGTAGTAGTTCTTAAACTAGCTCAAAAATCTAATAATGTTTCTAGAGCTCATGCATTCTATTCGACTGGTGAAATCAGATTTTAGCCAGACTAAAGGATGTAGGCCTATTTAAAGTAAAAATTCGGATGTCAGCCAACACCCCCTACCCTCCACCCCCAACTGGATTATCCGTATTCTTGAAGATTGGTTGACTCCCGATACTAGACTCGAATATACCCTAAATGGAACTGGTTAAGCATAAGCCTCTATTATAACTTAATATTTATTTGTAGATGTAGAGTCAAAGAAAAAAAAAATGTTTTCTCGTTTTCCCACTGTTAATGGAGTTAACGCTGACCATTTCATCAAACATTATTATGCATTTGTGAATATTAAGCCTATCAAATCTCATTAGCAGTAATAGGATTCAATTGAGCCATATTTGGTTTTTTTTATAGCTCCCATTTCCCTTTTTAAAAAACGAAAAAATCGGAAGTCATCTTTGTAAAATAAAACAACATTGTAATTTATTTATTTTCTTTCCACCGCCACTTACTAACCATACAGGTTATATGCATTTTTACTTAGCATTGAGTAGGTATGAGATGGGTAGAATTTAGAGGTGGTGTAACCTCATTTGAGTAGAGGGTGAGTGGAAAACCTTTTAGGGAAAAACCCTACATACACACGGCCAGGATTCAAACCTCCAATCTTCCCGTCAATGTCAAACTAACTGTGAATTTGACACTTTTACCGCGTGCCACCCACGTTGGTAACTTTTAGTTTTCATTAAACATAGTATATTGTGTGTTGATTTTTTGCGACCAGACCATTTCATGGAAATAACTAAATAATAATTGTCTGTGGCCTAAAACATTTCCCCAATATATTTTCTAGTTCGGTGATCTAGTTTGAAAACACCGTTCCAATATGGCGTGTTAGTTTCCTGCTGTCCAGGAAGTGGTAATGAGACCAACCAGCTGACGCATGCGGGCCCTCAGAGGGAACAGCAGGTGAATAAGACACAGTTCTTTAGTACCCACGCTTCTCAGACCTGCTCATGGTAACAAGGTGGTTTTAACGCTTCAGTGCCATATCGGTTATCCCTGACTTAGCTCACCCTATCTCATGGTAACAAGGTGGTTTTAACGCTTCAGTGCCATATCGGTTATCCCTGACTTAGCTCACCCTAGCTCATGGTAACAAGGTGGTTT
>CABFWB010000467.1:251847-263199 GCA_902151455.1 Timema bartmani | reverse complement strand
GGGGGGGGGGGGGGGTGAGTAAAGAGGGGTCAACAACAACCAATTCCTTCCTTCAGCGACATAAGCATTCCCTTCGTAACGAATTTCAGCCGGTGCTGGAGATCGAACTAAGGACAACCCCCGCGCGAGTCCGCAGTGTGTACTGTTGGCACTACTGCGGCAGCACGGAGCCGGGCGAAACTCCCCCCTCTGCCGCTCCCCCCGCTCGACTATACAGCCTAGACGGGGCCCCATTGGCTGAAGCTCGGCAGTCACGTGACCAACAAAAACACAAGAGAGCGCTCGCTCGCTCGGCTACCAAAGGCACAAAAAAAATAACAAACAGGAGAGAAAAGTTAGCGTTGCGTTGAGCGACCAACGCGTGCGTATGTGTGATAGAGTAAGTTTTAAAAAAAAAAAGCCCCCGTGGATAAGAGATTCCACGCGTTGTTTACGCTTGTCAAAAAAACTTGTACAGCTATTTAAAACTGTTCCACTTCTCACACGGGCGACGTGCTGTCATCGCGCTCATAGCGCGCGCGCCAACTTATGAGCCGAGAAGAGCACTTCTGCCACCACAACCGAAAACTTAAAGTTTTTGTGACAATTATTTGTATCGTCTTAAAAAAAAAAGTTATAAGACCTCTAGACCACTCAATACAACAGACTAGTTGAGTTCAGTTATACATTTGGTTATTAAAAGAACAAAAAAGCGCCGGTGATCACGCGGACTAATACTTCAAGCTCACTATAGACTGAATTGCCAGTAACGAGAAGAGCTAGGTTCGAATCTCAGCCGAGTGAAGCTAGGGACGGTTTTCCCATCATCTCACTCAAACTAATGTGGGTGCAATTATTCTTTTACCCACTAATCTCTAGCCCTTAGATTAACTGGTATTAAACGTAACTACTAATTTAACAAAACTTAAAATAATGTAAGCACATAGTTATAAACTTATTTTACATTATAAGCCGACTGATTGTATTATTTTCTCCGCGCGCAATATGCGCATTTTAATCAAGCTAGTGGGTAGTAATTAAGATGTTTTTTTAAAGATTAATTGGGACGTAATTTATGAGAAGACACTCTTAGTACACCCTGTCGGGTTTCAAACCCAGACTTACTCGTCGCCAGAAAACCAAAATAGATAAGTCTGGCATCCAGTCCAAGTGCTCACAGATAAAAGTTACTCAGGAAGTTACAAAAACCATTTTTCATACATCAAGTCATATTATCTGCAGTTATCACTCTTGATAGATATTATCAATACCTATAAAATAACACAACTAATATAATAAAACGTTATCAATTTTGTCTACAAAGAAATAAGTTTGAATTTTCTCTATTGTTCTTCCAACCAAAATCAGGGTATGTTTTTACTAGGGGTATTTAACGTTCGCTTTGTTGGCAAACTGTTGATAGGCCTTGATCAGCTTAACTCAACTTTTATCACTAAACCAATATACAGTCCTCCCGGACATTAATTCAGCACTATGAAAAAAAGAAGCCCCAATACCACCAATAATCATTTTATCAGCCACTTTATTTATTCATTTTGTACAGGTTTTGATTGACACGCCATCGCTGTACTGAGTTATTCGCTTTTTTTTGTATTCATGTAAAAAACACATCCAATCCTTAGTTATTCTATACAATGATGGTTATAGTAATTCCTGTCAATACACCTTAACGATAATCGTTCTGCTCCCTTTCGTGTAGTGGTTAGTTAACGACCTGAAGTGGTGGTACAAGAATTAATTAGGTATGCCGTTAGCGAGCGCTAGTGTACAAACAAGAAGTGGTTATTTCTAGCAAAGGATGTAAAAGGAATGACTTGGATTAGGAGAATACAATAGGAATCTCTTCAAGGGGGTAAATATTATGTTTCAACCACCGCTTACCTTAATTTACACTCAACAGAGGACAAAATGCCAAGCACATCTTGGGTATAATAGGATTCCGGTAGAAAGAACAGTTTAGAAATATTATGTTTTAGCACCGCGTCTTACTACCCGTTCGGGCCCCGCTTATGTACTAACCAAGCCAATTGTTTTAAGGATGAGGAGGGTTATATTTAGAGGATGTATACCCGCATTTACGTGGAGGAGAGTAGAAAAACATTTAGGAAAAAACATCCTCAGTACACCAACCGAGATTCAAACCCTCACTCTCCCCATCATCGGCAGTCTAGTCTACTGCGAGAGTAGCGCCTTAGACCATGCGGCCACCGAAGCGGGTTGTTTGGAAAATGAAAGCCTACTTTTTTTTATGGTCAACCTTGATGACACTTTACTATATTATAAGTCTTACTTTATAGGTTTTTACTATATATTTCAAAAGTGACAGCTGTATATCATATGACTTCGCGTATGAATATGTAAAAGCAGTTTTAATGACTTTAATACCGTCCTTTTATAGAATTCTACTGTAGTCTGGTTTACAGGTGGTGATATTTCAATTCTAATAGCTCTGTGGACAACCGACCTCCATGTTCTTATAGTTACTTTAGTCTTAACAGTTCTCTTTGGATTTCAAGTTGAAATATCTCCTAGATTTTCTTCCTGGGTTTGAAGTTAATATTTTCCTTGGGGGTCGAGTTGAACAGAAAACAAATACATACCATATTCATAAAGAATAACAGTTGTTCACGTGGTTTAAGACGTCGATCTCACAATATATGTCAAAATTAAAAATTAAAACATATAAACTACATTAAAGTACCCTGATTTTGGTTGGAAAAACAATTTAAAAACTCATTATATGCTTGTGGTAAACATTGATAACATTTGACAAAATTATTGTTATTTTATAGGTATTGCTAATATATATCAAAAGTGATAGCATGACTTGATGTATGAATATATTAAAATTGTTTTAGTAACTTAAGTAACTATAATGATACTATCATTCCCACCTAAATCAGCCTATATATCGTCCGGCCTAGGTTCAAAGAATGGCCCTATCAAATTCCGTCAACAATGTTCCTCGCGTTTGGCAGGAATCACAGAACAAACATCCAGACACCAAAAATGCCAAACGGGTAAAGTTAAAACAAGACCTCGCTCCACTCAGTCACCTGCATGGCAATTCACCACTGCGGAAAATGTTCAACTCTACAGGTGAACATATTATATTGAATGCCGATTTGTAATAAGATAATACGACTGATAGCAACTGAACAAAATAAATGTTGATACCTTCTTTTGTGTGCTCAGAAAGTCGACAAGCAAGTAGGCTATCTATGCTCTTCATTTATACTAGGAAAAATGGTGATTTAAGTTTGCTGATTTAAGATGTCGCTTACAACTTTATTTGTCCTGCTTTTGCAATGAGAAAAAGTAATTTAACCTAGGCTATCTACTTTAAGGTTATTTGCAAAGATTAAAAATTATATATACCTAAAACAATTCTCTCTTAATATCGCTAATGCCTCTAATAATGTTATTCCTCCTTTTAAGACAGCGCGAAGATTTCAAAACATTAATCTCCAGGCTCAACGCATATATTCACGTCAATTCGGTAAGAATAAGAGATATAATTTAAGAGGAAATGTACCTGTATTTGCGTGGAATGCAAGGGGTAAACCATATTTTAAAAACACTCCTCGAGTACAACCGGCAGAGATCTAAACACCAACCAAATTAAATAGTCTTGACCCCTTTCTACGTGCATGCCGATTATAGAATTAAGTTAGTTTGTAAGTTATGTTTGGTACAGCCAATCCGTTACAACAGCTCTCATTGGCGAGTACTATACTTTCTGCCTAAAGTATCAAGTGGTTAACACCACCTCCATAAAAATAATTGAGCTAAGGGAATTTTAGCCAGATTCTAACCCGTGTTCCTCTTGCTTTGTTGGCTCCCCTGTCTCTTGACACACGGGAGACCATCTTGGACCCAATAGTTACATTATTACTATTATTATTATTACATTAATGCCGTTGTTATTAACGTCTTGATTTCTAGCTGAGATGAAGTTTGTGTGCAACCCGAAGTGGTAGTAAGACGCGGTGATTAAAAAAAAGCACTAAAACTGTGTTATTTTTCCCTTGCTTTATTTTTTTAACTGCAGCTTTACAAGTATTTTTAATTTACATTATGGCCCTTAAACTCAAACGAACATGACATGCCTGGTTTATAAGGTAAGGATGAAAAAGGTTGGTCAGGTGCATTAGCGTGGAGAGGGTAAGGGAAAACCACAGTGATATATTACATGAAGCAAACCACCTACAGGGAAGCTGGTTTCCTCCTTCAATCAAGAATGTCGAAAGTCCAACGCCTTAAACAACGTTACCATAGGTGCGGGTCAGTCCCGGGAAGTCCGTGGGATACTTGAGTAAGGTAGATCAATACGAGACGAGGTAACGGGCGACGCTGACATCAAGGGAGGCAGGGTTCGATTATTGACGAGGTCACGGCTGTGATTTGTAAACTAATGTTCATATAACTAATAACGGCCGAAAAACCGTCATAAGTTTACTCAGCGTTACCGCTTTATAAATGGCTTGTTCAGCTTTGATTCGTGTCGGATGAACTGGATTTTATATTTTCCGGATTAATTTCAAAGTGTTTTCTTCTCTTTTCTCCAGACCAATGCTGGTAAATTTCCTTAAAATTGCCCTTTCTTACAATGTGTTCATGAATTAGTCTACGTTACGGATAACATAAATTATCATTATAACTCACGGTACCAACCAATTTATTATTGTTTCCACAAAAGCCCTGTTGACTTTAGGTGACGATTTAAAATACGAGAAGAAATAAGATGTTAATACATTTCATGAGCCCTAGAAAAAAAAAATCTAGAGTGAGGCCGCTCCACGGAGAAGCTCTAAGTCACCCAAAAGCTACTACCGATAAAATAATACAATAGAATGTGAGAAATTAAATTGAGAAAATAACCCATATCAATGATCGCATGGTCTAACACGTCATTCGTGTGTTGTATTGAATTGCCGGTGACTGAAAGATCGGGATTTGAATCCAAGCCGGGCGTAACCAACGTGGTTTTTCCTAAATGGTTTTCTACTCTCCACGTGAATAAGAAGTACATTTCCATTAAAATTATACCTTCTTCCTCTCTATTCAACTAACGTAATTAATAGACAGGGACTCTCTTCAGTGGCCGCACGGTCTAAGGCGTCACTCCCGAAAGAGACTGGACTGTTGATGATAGGGATATCGGGGCTCAAATCCCGGTCGGATGTAGTTAGGATGGTTTTCCTAAATGGTTTTCCACTCTCCCTCTCTCTCTCTCCGCAAATGTGGATACGCTTCCTTTCTATAAATAATCTTACGACATTAGCTTGTTTAGTACATATGCGTTTAACCGAAACGGTTACTAAGACACAGTGAAAAAAAAGAGGATGCATACGGGAATATAAAACGGGTGGTGAGAATTTCGTGCAAAAACCACCCAGCATCGATTTTTCGGGAAAAAGGCGAGTATAACGGTCAGAAATCCTATTTCAGCCGGTCAAAACACCCCTAGTATGAAATAGGAAATAAAATAAAGTGTAAAACAAAAAAGAGATGAAAGATATTATTATAAGCTCCTCATCTGAGCCTCGCAGATTACATTGGGCAGATCATGCAGCGCGAATGGGAGAATCTAGAACTGTGTTCAGAGTATTGACTGGCAAACCAATGGGAAGAGACCATTGGGAAGACCTAGACACAGATGGGAGAATAACATTATAATGGATCTGAAAGTGATAGGGTGCAATGAGGTGGACTGGGTAGAACTAGCTCAAGATAGGGATAGGGTGTAATGAGGTGGACTGAGTAGAACTAGCTCAAGATAGGGATAGATGTAATGAGTTGGAGTGAATAGAACTAGCTCGAGATACGGATAGGGTGTAAAAAGGTGGACTGAGTAGAACTAGCTCAAGATACGGATAGATGTAATGAGTTGGAGTGAATAGAACTAGCTCGAGATACGGATAGGGTGTAAAAAGGTGGACTGAGTAGAACTAGCTCAAGATACGGATAGATGTAATGAGTTGGAGTGAATAGAACTAGCTCGAGATACGGATAGGGTGTGATGAGATGGACTGGGTAGAACTAGCTCAAGATACGGATGGGATGTAATGAGGTGGACTGGGTAGAACTAGCTCAAGATACGGATAGGGTGTAGTGAGGTGGACTGAATAGAACTAGCTCAAGATACGGATAGGGTGTAGTGAGGTGGACTGAATAGAACTAGCTCAAGATAGGGATAGGTGGCGTATTTTTGTAAGAGAGGCAATGAGCTTTCGAGTTCATAATGCCACAGACTCATAAAGTAAGTAAACGCCTCACTTGAGAAGGTAGCACATTCTCTCACTCATTGACCATTAAAAATCAGGGTTTATTCCCTTTCCTCAAGTGGTAAATTAACAATCTGCGGTTTAGTTACTTTTACCCAATGAGTGAACAAAGTAAATACATTTGATAAGCTCATTTGAATGCAGGTTTATCTTTTGATAAGTCTCAACTTGAAGAAACGCAGATACAAAAATAGGTTATTTTTAAGTCATTAGTTAAAATCTATTGGTTCATAAAATGCACGTTAGATATATTATCCTAGTTTAAAAAAAAAACACCTTTATGAGCTAAGAGTTTGGGCACATAAAGTCTGTTCACCGTAGGAATTGTTTTCTGAAAGGCCTTTTTCCCTACCAGAAATCTATTATATAGTAGGATATTGGTAGGAAAAAAGACCTTTCGGAGAGTAACTCATACCGTGAATGGAGTATATTTCAAGTGAGGGCTGCAATTAAAAGCATTTATTGTTGGTAACGTATGAATTAAAAATCACCCGCAGCGCGGACTAAACGTCAAGATTATATGATCAGTTTTCTGTTGACTGGAGATCAGGTTAACTTAAACACAAAACAAAACATCCGCGATGTACTGTTCTTTACACCCTTCCTTCAGTTGTAGGATGTGGTTCGAGTCCGGGTGGTGTTGATGAATATATTTACTATTTGTTTAAGGGGCCACCCTATTATATATACTATTTATTTTTATTCTAATTTTTTTCGTGCACTTTCTGAACCGACTTTAAGTGAACTTAATCTAGAACAAACACAGCATCCATCCCCCGTTCGTTAATCCATAATAACGAAATGGGAAACCCACATTTCATCAAAGAATCGAACCTGGGCCACCTAGTTCAGTAGGCAGATAATTATAGGCACCCTAACGATTGAACTCAGGTGTCAAACGTTCTTGAATTTTGTTCTACATTTTATATATAATTATATTATATGACCTAGAGTTAAAAAAGTAGCTAATGATGTATATGATGTAATGTCCCAGGTTAAGTTGGTCCAAGCCATGTGCTGGTATAGGTTTATTTAGAAAATAAAGGTTGAATAAAAAAAAAGGAAAAAACAAATTGTTCTTTGCGACCACGTGGTAGCAGGAAGGTTCGGTAGACAAGGCAACCCACAAATACCACCAAAGATCAAAGTCAAAGAGGTATGGAGAGAGGTGGGGGTTGGCGAGGGGGTAGGTGAGGTGGAAAGGTGAGTGAGGATCGCGTCGCATGAAGAGGGGGGGAAAAACAACTGTTGTAACCGGTCATTATAGGGGGTGAAGTGAAGTGCGCCGTTGAACCAATTAAAGTGGAGCCACGGAAAGAAATAAACCACCTGTTGTTAGTTGCACGTGGACTCTTTACGGTTGTGCAAATAAATTAATCTAGAATGGACGGATCGTGAATATAGATGCCAACACTTGGCTGCAAGGGGAAGGAAAACTACTAAATCACACTCAATGAACCCTGTACCTGTTTATTGTTACTAGTTCAGATTCAGAGAGTAAATACAAGACAGGAAGGGTATTTTAGATGATGTTTTACTCTCCAAATTGACCAAAATTGTTCTATATTAGTGTTGTTTTATGGGTATGGATACTATTTATCCTAAATAACATTTGCAGAGCACATAACTTGACGTATGCATACATTGATAAGTTTAAGTAAATGTCAGGTAATTTTCTGTCCCCTTACTTTATCACTACATATCAGTCAGCTCACTTGAAATATCTACTTCCCCCCTTCCCCCCCCCCCAACTACGAGAACTAGAAAAAAATATATATTGGGTTCAACAATCCATTTAGTACTGGTTGTTAGAGGGGGAGGAATAAATTAAAATAAAACATTAAATTAGTTTTAACTCTGCACGTCATAATAATATTATTATATAAACAGGGAATCACGGCAGCAAACAAACCTTCAAATATTAATGAGGATGTCCAACACCTTAGCTTGCCGGAAGCGTGTCTTGACTACTAATCTAAGGGGCCCGGGTTGGTGTCCCGACATGGCCGAAAAATGTATATCATTGGTTAAATGTGGATTTCCCCTTTCACAGCGATGGATGTTTGTTTTAAATTCAAGTTAGAATTTAAGTCGTGCGCTTATATATCATAAATAGGTTTAGAAAGTGCACGTCAAATACCTCAAATAATAAAAAGATGATTGATATTTGGTTATTTCCATAGCATGAAATGATCAATACACTGGTACCTCGAAATTATAAAAATCGCTATTTAATTTCCGTTAGCTCTTAATTCTAACCCGTAGTTAAACAGCCCGCGGGGTGGAAGGAAACGCGAGTTAGGCCAGTGGTTTTGCAATTATTTTTTCTTTTCTTTTTATAACACATTTTTTCTACCAAAATAAATCAAATCAAATATTTACATGGTAGAAACATAATTTTAATTTTCTTCATAGCGGATAACCCGAATGGGTAGTAAGACGCGGTGCTAAAAAAATATCTTCACAAAGTAATCTCAACTGTTCTTGAATATATTTTAGGTGACCTGGTGGTCTAGGTGTAAGGTGTCGGATTTCTGTGCTGAAGGTTCGGGGTTCAATCCTCGGTCCCGGCACAGATTTATCTGATTGCCAAACCCTTCCTTCTCCTCTGACAAGACGTATATTAATCACAACTTGTGAATGTGAGGAATGCCAACCCTCCACCGTGGTTCGGATTCCACGTTAAACTGTAGGTCCTCAATTTCATCTCGCAAGCATCCTACCATTGCACTTTAGCGTAAGTGAGTATAACCCAAACGGGTAGTAAGAAGAGGTGCTAATAATAATATTGAATATATTTTTAAAGATGTCCTGAAATTTTATTAAAACTTTTTCTCTCCCTTAAATAAGTTTCTAATTTAATGTCACTATGTGTATGACAAACTTAAGGAAATGTATAACCACGTGTATAACATTAACTTTTCTAGAGCAAATATGATTTATTTTTGTACAAAAGAATTGTTTGCTATAAAAAGCTGCAAAAAACACTGNAAAAAAAAAAAAAAAAAAAGGAACGGGTCTTGGCGGGCGACCGAGTTTTGTGTATTCCGCGCACAATCGTTTGAAGACGTCTCGTCTCGACTGGGCCACGTGCCTAGTATATCATCTGAATGCTGATACAAGCACTGTGTCTCTCAGGAACGTGGGCTGGCCAGAGGAACACGGTCAACATTCATAGCATTTTACTAGTTTTGGGGGGTGTTATTGTAGAGGTAAGGGATTGGAAAACCGTGGCTTTTGCTGCATATTTGGTCAATTATGTATCTTAATCGTTTGTAAACTATATATTTGTGAATCAATATTATATTTAGCAGAATGCAAAAGTTTAGTTGTTTTTCATAGTATGGATATTTTTCAGTTCACATTTGTAAAGTGCGTGTTTAATTTAGTTGTGTGCATTTATTGCGAGTTTTTGTTAATATTCATTTTAAGGTCATCAAAATCCGGGGCTTGGTTATTAGAAAAGAATAGTTTTAAGAAATGTATATTTTTTTTCTATCTATGATTGGCGCACTATCCTATTTGGCAACGTTTACTGTTCATCGGGCACGTCAAACTCGCGGCCTCATCCATGGTCCTGTGCGACCCACGGGCCTTATGTTGAACCAACATACAGAGAGACCTGATTCTACTTTTTACAAACGTCGAGATAATACAACATTTTGGAATGCGATATTTGGGGGTTTTGCACAATTTGGAGAAATCTGGCATGTGAGGCCGGTGTAGCAAATCTATGCTCTTTCTTCAACATGAATCAACCCCCAAAAATGGTTGAATTTGCACAACCAATATGTGCAATATTATGCACCACATACGTATGTTAATAGCCGTTTTCTCATATGAAACTAAAACAAACATCCTGAAAAAAAAAAATGGCTTCGGCAAAAGATTTAAAGCATGACATTAACACCATTGTCTTGAATAAACGGTTTTAATTTTTTTAGTAGAAAATAAAGGGATGTTGTTATTGTTTTAAGTATGGGCCTTGCTCTTTTATTTTTGTAATAATAATAATAATAATTTTTCTCAAGATGGTGGCAGTACAGATTTTTTTTAAATGTTCAATGTGGTCCTTGTGATCAAACGAGTTTGACACGCCTGTTGTAATCAAGTGTGCTGCCTTATGAGGAATGTGTGTAGTGACATGCACCCTTCCAATGACAAAAGGTTTACCAACCCCTTTTATAGGAAGTGATTATAATATAATGACGGCTGCATATCACACGAATTTATATATGAATGTACGAAAGTGGTTTAATAGTGAAACCTTGTAACTGTTAATACTGGTAGTGTTAAGAATTAAGTCTGGCAGACACTGTTTGCTCTATAATATTTACTTAGGGTTGCCAGCAGTATTGTTCAAAAATTACATCAGCCCCCCCCGCATCCGCTGTTTACCTCTGCACAATTTTATTTATTTTTAATTAAAGGAAAAAAATAGTTTATAAGTCACCGACCATGCCTACACAATTACCCCATTTCATCTACTCATCGTGGGAAAAGTGATATAATATCACCATCATCATTATCATCGCAACAAGAAGAATGTAGAATAAAATATTAAGTACACTGTAGTGTACAGTACACATTATTATGTAGGCCTACTTTATTTAACGTTGGTAATGTTTTACTGCGAGTAATTTATCAATTAAACTTTACCGTATTTATGTATGTAATATGGCGTATAGAAATAACGTACTTAATTTTTTCCCCGTTTCGATACCAAAATTTACAATCACTCTTTCTTTAAACATTTCATAATACTGTATAAAAACTAAATTTGTTGTTTAGAGTCCGGAACAATGCGTTTTTTTTTTGACGGATCAATTATCTCACTCAATTAATCCAGGAAATATGTTTTCTTGCATATACATAGCTAACCCCTCCCCCACGCACACAATACACACTCATGTCCTCTGAGAAAGTTGAAATGTAAATCTAATTATTTATCCTGTTATTTGGTTTCAGTAGTAAATATTACAATATGATTTTAGATTTTTCATCTCCAGTAAACCTAGTGTCCAAAATAAAGGGAAGAGGAGGGGGGGGGGGGGGGGAGATTGGG
>CABFWB010000467.1:170395-215435 GCA_902151455.1 Timema bartmani | reverse complement strand
CCCCCCCCCCCCCCCAATGGTTTCCCACTCTCCCTTCACGCAAATACGAGCGAACTTCATCTAAATTCAACCTTCCTCATCCCTAACGCATCAGCGTAACATCTAAACGGGTTGTAAGACGCGGTGCTAGACAGAAGAAGAAGAAAGAAAGACAGCCAAAATCAGTTTAATTTTAGCAATATTTTGATCAGTTTATTTGATGACTATGTCAGCAAAGCCTTCGATTTAAGGACGATTTAAATGTTATTCTAGGATCTAGACATGTTGTACCTAAGGATGGGACTTTCGAATTACTATGGATATTCGAAAATTCACCGTTAAAAATTTTTTTGAAAAGTTTTGAGTTAGAATTTACTATCTTATACTGCTAAATGTTTTAGCCACAAAAAAAAATTGTTGGATTAAGTTAAAACCAAACCCCAGACCATTAATTTAGCACTTATATGAATTTATTAATGTTATAAACTAATGCATATGTTAAAGTTTAGGTGTTATTATTCCTATTTTGTGTAGCAACTTAAGAATGAATGTTTTCTAAGATCCGGATTGAGGATTCGTAGATAAAATTAAGATTTCGACTCGAGAAAGAGTGGATTAGACCCATCTTTAGTTAATCCTTAACTGATGGTTAAGTTAATGGTCTAGGACCTGGTTGTTATGTTTGTCATAAAGTATATACCGCAAATAGACTTGTGTGAATATTCCATGCGTACAAATAATGAGTTCAAGCTCCCGGGTTCTATTCCCAGCATGGTCTAAAAATTATTGTTTGTGAAATGAAGGTTTCTACTTGCCCGGTGATGGATTTCCGGCCGGGGAACTGAGTTTATTTTGGTTTAGTACCAGACTTAAGTTAGTTTGTATATCATGTGCGTATGTAATCAAATGGTTCAGACAGTGCACGTTAAATACAATTTAAAAACAGTTAATAAGTATCTCTCGATTTATAAACCAACCGAATAGATTCTATTTTATAACGCGAGCTGAAACTATCAATTTTATTAATATAATCAATAACATGTTTACAAACGTTGGGTGAAATAAGGGTGATTAGCGGCGGGAATCATAGCCAAAGTCAACTAAATATACACTAATGAACTAGACACTGGTATCAATAAATTGGCAATGACTATTCTAAATTCGCACAAACAATATCTGCATTTGGAGAAAATAAATATAAACGAAACATGTTATGGCTTCGTTAAAAAATAAATATTGAAATGAGCCAAAAATAATAAGACTCAAAATTTTTGGAAACCGCACACAAAACCTGTACATGGCAAGAGAGCCGACAGAACCGAGCATTTTAAATAAATATTGATCCGGGACCGCGAAAACTGACAGATGGACCATTTTTGCGCCCAGTGCAGGTTCTCTCTCAGACTGCTGAGCACTGAACTGGTCTACAGTCCCAGCCAAATGTTAGTGCACCTTAAATTATACAACGCAGGTCGAGAATCGATGACAGGAGTCAGGGACATAAAAAAAAAAAAAAATCGGTCACAAAACGCTGCTTGGCTTGCATTAATTTTAAAACTTATTAAAAAAACATAAACCCACAAACAATCGATTATTTTGAGATTTTTTTTTCAAAGGTCTGGATTTAGTATGCGACGTTTGTATTTAAGTTCAAATATTTCGAACATGACATGTAAAATAGACCATTTTGTTGGCATTCAATATTTTCAAGATCACTCTCGACCTATCGACAGCTACTTAATACATTATGTCGTGGTTTTATCAAAATTAAAATGATCTTTAGTACTTTAAACGAACACTTATTAAGTGTTGTTTAAATTTAAGCCTTACTAGCCCTCAAGGTTATACGCGTTTAGTTACACTAATAGGGTAAAGATGAGGACGTTAGAATCTATAGAAAATGTACTCGAATTTACGTGGAGGGAAAGTGGGGAACCGTTTAGGCAAAATCACTCTCAGTACATCCGGCCGAGACCCGAACCCCGACCTCCTCGCCACTGACAAATGAGACTAACCGAACTTAGCGTTTTTGATCGCGTGCTCAACAATGAGGGTACTAAATTATTGTTTAAAAACCATAATTGAAAATTTGTTATTCTTACAATAATATATTTTAAGTTTGTAAGTAAATTATAATCCTTCATCAATGGGAACCTCAACTAAGCGTCGAGCTCATCTAATCCAGTTACCCGGTGACAGAAAGTTTGGGGTTCGAGCCCCGGTCACGCGACCTTTCTTTATTGTTTTCTCACCATCCCTCCACGTTAGTGCCAATCCACTTCCTCTTACAATAGATCTTACCCATCCTTACCCCATTTGTGGTATTGCAAATGCTTGACGAATATCGAGACGCAGTGCAATAATAATAATAATAATAATAATAATAATAATAATAATACAAATAAAACCAAAATATTGTATTCTGTACCCACTAGAAAGAAGGTCACTTTGTTTAAAATAGCTTTCAACTATACAGACTCATCATCTCATAAATATTTTACCTTTATTGCAAGAATATAATTCAATTATTCAATAGCTCATAAATAAAGACAACATAACCGTAACGTAATATTTTTTTTTAAAAAAAGCCACTATAATCTAGAATTTGGGTGAGTAGCAGTGTAGCAGTTATCTTAGCAAACAAAATATTGTTTAATTAGTATGGCTATTAAAATTAAATGTTTTATTACTTTCCATAATTCAGTCGACAAGTGTCGCAAAATCCTGAACATAATAATAATAATCCCTACCCATTAATTAGGTCCAAATAGGTTATGTGTATGTAGAATTCATGTGAAATAGTTTTCTCGGTATTTAAACTCTAGTGGTTGATTTTGGGACACAAGGGGGGAAAAAAACCTTTCTTTAATTTATTCACTAAGGAATTATCTATTTGTGTACCGGAGTTTGGTCAAAATCAAGGAACATTATTAATTTTGTTTTTAATATAATTGTTGTGTTTGTGTGTATGTGTGTGTTTGTGTGTATGTGTGCGTATGTGTGTGGCTCGTATGCTAAGGCCGGTTAAAATGATCCGCAGAAGCAAAATATGTGGCATAAAACCGTGGCTCTTGGTGGCAAGTATGCTAGCGAATCAAACTATCCAATACAAACCATGATGGAGGTAAATGAACGAAAATGCACCAGCATTAAGGATGTACCAAGAGGTTTGGATGTTTTGGGGATCCAATCCCTCCACTCCATTGCCCAAATATATGCTTAATAATGCAATGTTTCTGTTACTCCTAGTTGTAAAATGATTTGATAGTGTTTTATAAAAATGTTTATTTTTAAAAACTTTAGTTTAACTGAAAAAGTTTATTCAAAGTTAAAGATGTATTTTCTATCTCCTGTTGGGGGGTGATCTGGATTCACATCAAGTTGTCGCAGGTAAAATGCCTTCACGCATGGCCCAACCATTTACAACGAAACATTAATTGATTTGGAAAACCATAGAGAGAACACGGTACGGACACTTTAGAAAATACAAAACATAATTTTTACAATAGTCATTTAAAGTATTTGAATGTAATATTATTGTACAGGTATTGATATTGCCTTTAAATAAATAGTACGGTGAAACGCACGAACTTTATTTATCTTAAAATAGAAACATTAACATGTTACAGAAACACTCCACCAACTATCATTAATTAAATAATATATTATTATTATTAGCAACGCGTCTTACTACCCATTCGGGTTGTACGCACTTACGCTAATGTGTAATGGTAGGATGATTGTGAGATGAAATGGAGGACCTACAGTTTAACGTGGAGGCCTGGCATTCCTCACATTCACAAGTTGTGATTAATACACGTCTTGTAAGAGGTGAAGGAAGGGTTTGGCAATCAGATAAATCTGTGCCGGGACCGAGGATTGAACCCCGGACCCCCAGAAAAGAAGTCTGACACCTTACCCCCAGGCCACCTTAAATAATATAAACTGGCACAAAAAATTGAGAAAAGAAGAATACATATAATATCCTTCGAAGAGCATAACAATCAATTTCCTTATTTCAAGTGCTCCAAAAAAAGATTATATTTGCCTATAGCTAAAAAACTATTAATTTTATATAAAATATATTCCCGACTGAAATTTTTTATATCTAATAATATTTTTACATTGATAAGTTATTTAGTATCTCAAATAAATGCGGAAATATGATCAAAGTTGGAAATTTCTGCTAATGTAAAGTACCATCAGTCATTTTCATATAAAAATTAAAATTCCCATTTGATTTGTAATGTTGAAAAAAAGTCTAATTGGAAAATCCAATCAAAATCGTTTGAGCATATTTTGAGAAAATATATATATTTTTTTTACCCTTAATTAATCTACCCTTAATTTTAAATGTCAGTGGCGGGAAGTTTAAGAGAGTGGGTATGTCTATAAAACACTTAGAACACCACTTAAAAATAATGGTTGAGCCTATACACATATATACAACTTAAAAAAATAAAATTGTATACTTGATTTTTGGGGGAAATTCGTTTAAGTGTAGTTTACTGATTACTTTTAAAAAATTGATTATCTTAAAAAATTGCTCCAGTAATTTGGTTCAAAATGGGAGTCATTTTAAGATTTTTTACATTAGAAGTAATTATAGTTTTTAAAAATCATTTTATAGTAGTTTATTGATAAATTATTTTTGTAAAATTTGATTTAAGATTGTTTTGTTCAAAATTGGCATCGGGAGACTATTTTACATGATCTATAATAATGTAACCAGCTTTGGTGGCCGCAATGTCTATGGCACTACTCTCTGTCGGCTGAAGATGGAGAGATCGGTGTTCGATCCCAGTCGGTTATTCTGAGGGTGATTTTTCCTAAATGGTTTTACACTCTCCCTCCACGGTAATGCAAGTAAACTTCTTCTAAATTCAACCTTCCTAATCCCTAACACATTAGTGTAATTAGTACATAGGTGTATAACCTGAACGGCTAGTAAGACGCTGTGCTAAAATATATATAATAGTGTATGTTTATTTTCTAAAATATATTGATTTAAGGGTGGTAACAAATTTAAAATAATTTGAGATTTTTTGAAATTGACCTTGAAGATGTTAAAAATGGGTATCTGGGAGTTATTTTACATTACAAATAAGAATAAATTTTTATTTTGACGAATTAAAAATAATTTTAAGGGTAGTTAATAAATAACTTATGTTTTAATAGCTGAACTTTGTTAAAAAAATATTTAATAGTTTGGTTTAAAATGTACAAATAAAGAGTGTGTATTGTGATTAAAAACATTATGTGCTTATTTTTATAAGGAAAACTTAATTGGGTACTAAAGGCCTATTTTTCAACATTTTTTTTAGGTTCTTTTACTTCACGTTTAAAAATTATTGCAACTATCTCTGAGAATTTCAAGAATTTCCCTTAATTTTCCCCGTCACACAAAAAACCCTTACTTTTACAGGTTTTCCCCGTTCTCCGGATACGAATCAATCCTGACTTTCATTGCAATACGTTAGCTTATGATATAATTGCCATCCTTTTATATGAACTCGTCTCTTATGTTCGTTCATCCCTCATCGCCAGAACCGCTAGCAGTCAACTTATGCGCTAAACAAATAGCGGAGCATTCATGTATTAAATCGTAAAACCGGAAGAGTAAAATTATTTCTTAAATTAGGATTGTTGTAAAAATGTGAAAGTTGTCATTGCCTGCTTTACGCGCCGACCGATCTACCGCATTTCAGCAATGATTTTAAACTACTGAATTTAGTATATTAGTCCACAATGGGAATATATTATGTTTACTAGCGGGTCGTTGCAGGGATGGCTGTAGATTGTCGCGTTAAAACGTATTCAACACTTTTTAATGGAAAATGTTATATAGAATGAGGCTTCACCAGACTTTTTAGTTAAAGATTTACTCGTCAAAGGCTTATTATTAACTTTACATATGTTTGTGCTTTCTGTGTTAAATTTAAATCAAAACTTATATTTTCTCCCTTCACACAACGATGAAAACTTATAATGACTCTTTTTTCAGGTCTTTATTTATTTGTTGCATCATGCCGCTCAAGTATAAGCATTATTATTTTTAACCAAAGATAAATATTTTATTCACCAATATACAACTATACACAAATCGTGATCTCCATGGTGATGTAAACAAAAAATGATCGTACAGATAAGTCACTGCGCACACAGCAGAAAGGTTGGACATTCAGGTTTTTGTTGGACTTTACTATTTTTGCCGACATACCGGGTTCTAAACTTTAAATATAATGGTCGCTTGTCAGACAGAATCTTTGCAGTCTTCGTCTGGAAATGAGGGACAGCCAGCCACAAGCAATACGGGACCGGTGGCAACCCTGATTGCTGCCCTTATATTTTGTCGTTTATTATAAATACTCAAGTGAATCAAGCGCCGTTAACACCTAAAATTCAGTGGCGAAAAGTGACCTTTAAGAAAGTGTTACCTACACAGTAAAGCACACAAAATTTTTAAACATGTAAATACTTTTTTTCCCCCAAGACTTCACCCGCCTCGGTGGCGTAGTTAGCTAAAGCGCTAGTATCGTGTTCAGCTAGATTGCAGAGGACTGGGAAATCGAGGTTTGAATCTCGCTCGGGTGAATTGAGGTGGTTTATCCTAAATGGTTTTCCACTCTACCATCACGCAAATTCGGGTTCACTTCCTCTAAATTCAACCTTCCCAATTCTAACCCATTAGTCGAATTAGTACTTAAGCGTATAACCCGAACGGATAGTAAGACGCGTTGATAAGTATTATTATTTTTTTCCAAACTGTATTATTTTCCTTTGTAAATCAAAAAAGGGGGAAAGGATTCACTCAAACAAAAACATATTAAAGGGTGTCAATCGAGGGGAGACACAGAAATAACAATAAGTAAAAACTGATAGCTGGTGGGGAGAATGGATTTAAAACTGCATTGGTTACAATGTGACGTGCAGCAGTAAGACATTATTACTTTATTATACTTAATTTATTGTTATATAAATACTATTATTTAAGAATAAGAATTTAATATTAAATATATGACATATTAATATATTAAGAAGTGCATATTATTATAAATTATTTATATTAGTATATAGGCCTACTTATATAGTAAAATCTATTTAAAATCATGATAAATATATTATAATAAATGTATTACTAGGCATTAATCTTAATCTTAGAAAATACAAACATGTTTATTTGCGGTCAACAATTAACAATTTACTATATTATTTGTGTTATTTTTTAGGTATGGATAACATATATCCAAAGTGACGGCTGCAGATAAAATGACTTGATGAATGAATATATTAAAATTATTTTAGTAGCTTAAGTAATAACTTCTACTGTTCTTCCTACAAAAAGCAGGCTATACTAAAATAACATTTTCCCACGCGTTTCAGTAGGTGTTGCGAAATGTCACGCTTGCCCAGTTCAGCGGTCCCAATAGGTTTTGTGTCCAGCTTAGTTTTTGAAAACGTCCGACTATTTATTTTGAGTGTGTCAAGAAAGTAGTCATGTATGAATTGACTGATTAATAATTTTTTTTAATATTTCTTTTCATTCTCGACTGTTACTGGTGGTAACACTGGCAATACTCGCGCCTGAAATGTCGCGCGCGGATTCCTTGTCAATATATCCAGTCAAACCAGTCCTCGCATGAACCGCTTGAAAACGTCTTGAGGAATATCAAAGGGAATAGACTCGGTTCCACAAAACAATCTAAAGGGAATAGACTCGGCTCCACAAAACAATCAAAGGGAATAGACTCGGCTCCACAAAACAATCAAAGGGAATAGACTCGCCTCCACAAAACAATCAAAGGGAATAGACTCGGCTCCACAAAACAATCGTTGTCTGGCTACAGCCCGCGTTTCACGGAATACATTCGGCAACGTTTCTTTCACTCGTAGGCATAGAGGGGGAGGGGGGTGCAGCTGCGCCCCCAATGGCAATTAATTTTTTTTTAAATAGAAGGGAAATTTTGAACTGGAAAATACTTGTGTCGGTTGATAGAACTGAGAAGTCGCTTCACGTGAGTATGGAATATGTCTACGTGTCGTATGGAAGCAGTGTTTTATCTTGAGTACCATATATCCAGGCAGGAAGGATGAATCGTGGGGATTTGATGCAATTTAATGGCCGAGATCGGTGTCAAAAAAAACCAAACGAAAAATGTGCATATGTAATTAAATAAAAGCATCATTGAAAACATGGGCGTTAGGTGGGAAAATGTAGTAGTAGATGTGTGCTTCCACCATAGCTGGTTAATGAACGGGAGAACAGACAAGATGTAGGATGAATGGATCCATTATGTACGTAAAGTACATTGTTACGCACATTTTATGAATCTTACCCTAGTTCTTGTGCATCACACAAAAATAGACCCTTGATTTTTTTTTTGCACCATCCAGTTTTTTTAAAATAATTTTATTGAAAGTAGCCCAAACCGACATGTGTTTGAGGAGTGGGTTAAAGCAACTAATTCAAAACTGAAAATGTTTAAGTTTTTCTCTGAAACAAGGTGGGCTTGCAGCGCTGAGGCTATTCGTGCTGTTCGTGAACTGTTAATGACATTAAATGAAGCAATAAAAAAAAGACTGTTGAAGATATATCTGGTACTAAAGTACAAGCCAGAGTCAGAGGTATATTAGTGCAAATGCAATCGTTGAACTTTACAGTAAATTTAGAAATAATATAGCCAATCCTTCAGATGACGCTTAAAACCAGAAAAACCCTTATTCACCAACCATGGATCTGTTGTAAGGCCATGGACGAGGTATAAAGGCCAGTGTTAAGCTTGAGCTGAAATAATACAAGCTTAACTAATTTTTGAGATGATGTGTGCTAAAGTTAAAGGCTTCTGCCAAAAAAAAAAACTGCATTTCGATATAGGAAACAAGAAAACCACAAGTCTTTGTATTTTTGGACGAAAGTCCTGACACAGCTGATACTGTCAATACCAAGAAAGACGAAATCAAGTTCTTCAACTACTACCCTGTTTTAGACTCTCTCTTACAAGACTTGAACTTAAATATTTTTAGCATAAAACCTTAACAATTTGGTTTAAAATGTATATATAGAGAGTTTATAAAGTGATTAACAAAACTATGTGTTTATTTTTGTGGGGAAAACTTAATTGGGTACTGAAAGCCTATTTTTCAACATTTTCTTCCGAGTACAATAAACAATTTTAGAAAGTTTGTGCGAATGTGTCGCACAATATTTTATGAAATAAATGTTAGTTTATTAAGTATATTTAGAGAGTTGATATTTTTTTTAATCTTGAAATTATTTGACTTAACCATTATGCATTTTCACAGAATTTTATATGCAAATCAATAAAAATATATCTTATTTTCATTATTTTTAAAATTAAATTCTTGACATAAGAATAATTATTAATTCAGTGCTCTACACCAAATTGCATATATTATTGATAACACTAATGATCAAGACTGGGTTAGGTTTTTTCTACTTCATAT
Source organism: Timema bartmani (assembly GCA_902151455.1). Classification (NCBI taxonomy): domain Eukaryota; kingdom Metazoa; phylum Arthropoda; class Insecta; order Phasmatodea; family Timematidae; genus Timema; species Timema bartmani. Next base: position 205,991 of record CABFWB010000467.1, on the reverse strand, counting down.
TTAGAAAATTATTGCAATCGGCAGTGTAGGGGATGTCATGAAACTAAAAAATGATGAATGATGAATGTAAAAACTTCGATTTAAATTCTTCGGCGTTGGAAGCTTACTTAAAATGGGGTGCTAGTGAGCGTGAGTTTAGGGCAGTATTTTGTACATGACCGGCTGAAGAGGTTGGCAGAGTTCGACCTACCAATGTACATGACCGGCTGAAGAGGTTGGCAGAGTTCCACCTACCAATGTGCATGACTGGTTGAAGAGGTTGGCAGAGTTCGACCTACCAATGTACATGACCGGCTGAAGAGGTTGGCAGAGTTCGACCTACCAATGTACATGACCGGCTGAAGAGGTTTGCAGAGTTCGACCTACCAATGTACATGACCGGCTGAAGAGGTTGGCAGAGTTCGACCTACCAATGTACATGACCGGCTGAAGAGGTTGGCAGAGTTCGACCTACCAATGTGCATGACTGGTTGAAGTGGTTGGCAGAGTTCGACCTACCAATGTACATGACTGGCTGAAGTGGTTGGCAGAGTTCGACCTACCAATGTGCATGACTGGCTGAAGTGGTTGGCAGAGTTCGACCTACCAATGTGCATGACCGGCTGAAGTGGTTGGCAGAGTTCGACCTACCAATGTACATGACCGGCTGAAGAGGTTGGCAGAGTTCGACCTACCAATGTGCATGACTGGCTGAAGAGGTTGACAGAGTTCGACCTACCAATGTACGAAATGAAAACATATACGTACGTGTAACCCATTACGCGTCATGGAATAATCCCAGTCCGGAACCAAGATCACAGTTTCCCAGTCAGGATTGGAAAGACATAGGTAATTCCGTGTGTAAAACCAGTAGAATTATTTAAGTGTAACTTTTACCAGGAGAATGATACTCTAAACGTTACACTATTTTACTTACCAACTACAGTTTAAAGAATTTTACTTACCAACTACAGTTTAAAGAATAAGTTCAAAAGTAAAGATTAAGAAGTTACTTTACTATTGAACTTATTCTATGAATTGTAATTGAGGTGTAAAATATTTTTCAAACGAAAACAAGCTAAAAGGCAATTATTGGAAAATTAAACCATGGACATGGTAAGTATAAGATTAATTCGGGGGGAAGGGAGGGGGGTTGTTGTCTGGATGATTCTGTGTCTAGCTCATTTCTCGTTATTTAAATAACCCTGACATTTTTCAGACCACACCCCCATCATCAGAATTCTGGCTAGGTTTATGCTCGTAGGATCTTGTGCCAGTGTTGGTTATCAACGAAAACTATTTGATATAAGCAAACATGAAAGGACGCGTTAAGCCCTGACGGCCGTAATTCAAATAATTGTCCGGCCGGCATTTATTTATATTGACAAAATATCTCGATCAAAATGTAATCTAAAAAATAATATTTTGTATCTGTATACAGCTATAAAATTTGATTAAGTCCATCGAAATTACGTGAAAACGGCTGGACCAATTTTGTCAAACGACCCCTCATTTTAAAGGTTAGAGATACAGGATATCGACAAAAATAGTAGCTTCCAACAAAAGCCTGATTTCCCTAGCGAATTTCCAGCTGCTCTGCGGTGTGCGCAGTGGTTTACCTGTAAGATTGTTCTTTGTTTACATCACCATGGAAACTCTGTTGTGTATGATCGATCATATATCGGTAACTAAAATATATCTCTTGGGTTAAAAATAATTTTTCTTACTTGAGCAGCATGATGCAATAAATAAAGATCTGAAAAAAAAAAGGTTCATTACAAGCTCTCATCGTGGTGTGAAGACGTGGGAAAAAATAAGTTTTGATCTAAATTAAACCACGCCGAAAGCTCAAAATATATGTAAAGTTAATAATAAGCCTTAACTAAAAAGTCTAGTGAAGCCTCATTCTGTATAACATTTTCCAATAAGTGTTTAATACATTTTAACGCGATTATATAAAGCCATCGCTGCAACGACCCACTAGTAAACATAATATATTCTCGCTGTGAGATAATTTAGTATACTCAATAGTTCCAAATCATTGCTGAAATGCAGTGCGCTCTTCGATAGAGCGGTCGGCGCGTAAAGCCAGAGACAGTCGGGGTTAAAATCCTGGCCCGGGTGTCATTTTATATATTTAAAGAAAAGAAAGTTGATCTTTACAGAATTGTGAAAATGCAAATATTGAGGCTATCTTTGGAGAAGGTCATTCAATCGTTTTGCTTTATAACCTGAGGGACTTGTGGTTTGAGTTCAGACTGAATATGTTTAGCTGTGAGTCTTCAACATGCACTTTATGAATTAAGAATCAGCACAACATGTCCTAGAACAGATAACAAATATTCCCCTGGTCTTAATTCTTCACTGTGAAAGAAGGAGATGTAATTCCATTATATACTTTTTTTCGAATTTGCCGGGAATTTAAGGCAAGACCCTTATTACAGTAAACACACGAGTTACTGAGAGCCAAGTCGTCAGACCTTGATGGCGTGGAAGTACTTTAGTCTTCCCGTGGTAAGAAAGACTGTGTACTTATTGGTGACTCCGAGCTCACTATATAGGCGGTCCCGTTCAGACTATAACAAGACCTGCATTGGTGGGTACGCGGACTAAGGCGTCAATATCATCTAGTCTGATTCGCCGGTGACTGGGAGGTCGTGGTTATAATATCAGCAACGTGTATAAAAGATATTTTATCCTAAATTGTTTCTCCCTTTCTCTCCACGCAAATCAGAGTAGGCCTACATTTCCTTTAAACTTCATCATCCTTATCCAATTAGTGCGCAGTAATTAAATGCGGGACGACTAGTGAGAAATGGTTTAAAAAAACAGCCTAAAGTGTTGTCAAAGAGAGTGTAAAAACCTTAAGGTGCGGCAGAAGGGAGCGCAAGTATTTTAAAAGTTTTTATAGAGTTTATATTTTTTGGCCAAAATAAATCAAATATTTCTCCAGTAGCAACATAGAGTTTAGTTTTCTGCACATGTTAATATCAACAGATCTTGAATATCTATCAAGGGTGTCCTGGAATGTTGTTAAAACCTTTCCTCTTTATTTAAAATGTTTTGACAAAATTTCAGGACACCCTTGACAGATATTCAAGATCTGTTGATATTAGCATGTGCAGAAAACTAAACTCTATGTTGCTACTGGAGAAATATTAGATTTATTTTGGCCAAAAAATGTCAATTCTATAAAAACTGTAAAAATACTTGCGCTCCCTTCGGCCGCACCTTAAGAATAGTCGAAACTTTAATAAATGAGGAATTACCAACATTGACAAAATTTTACAAATATTACAGCTGTTAAAATTGACGCAATATTTCAAAAGTGTCGGATGCAGAACACATGATTTGGTGAAACGAGTATTTGAAAGGGAATCAGTTTTTTTTTGAAGTTATGGATGTAGGAAACGCGATAAAAGGCCGGTGTTTTTCCCGTTTTTTATATCAAAACATTTGTTTGGTCTAAATAAATAAAATATAGCTTCAGTACAAACATACAGTTTAATTTTCTTCACATGGTAATGTCAACCGTCATGAGCAGAGCGGCATGAGATGATGAGAAACTTTTAAATGAAGAGAAAAAGTTGTCATTAAATTTCAGGACACACTTGATTGGATATTAAGGAACTGTTGAGGTCACCATATAAAGAAAATTAAGCTCTTGTGTTTTTACTGGAGAAATATTTGATTTATTTTGGCCACAAAAATGTTTTACAGTAAAAACACTGACCTTTTCCCCCGTCCCCTACATCAGCAACTTAAGGGCACCCGCTTCAGTGTCCGAATGGTCTGACACACTATAAAGTGTCACTCTCACATTAGACTGGCCCAATGATGATGGGGAGATGGGAGTTCGAGTACCGGTCGGGTCTACTGAGGGTAATTTTTCCTAAAGGGTGTCTCACTCTCCTTACATACAAACTCTAGTAGTTCACCTGTAAAATGCTTCCTGCCTCAACCCTACCCCATTAGAGTAATTATCATATAATATGCGTATAACCTGAACAAGTAGTAAGAATCGGTGATTAAGGTCCTTCCTATAATGTTATCTGTCCAAACAAAGATCAACACAGCTATTCCGTTATAAAATTACGTCAAGCAACACGTGGACGACACCAACTTTGCGTCGGTCCCCTATAGTCCGGAATAGCTCCAGCGACGACATTCGACAAATTATCTTCCCTCTCCCCACCTTTTACCCTTTATTGATTGGTCAGGTAACTAGCCATCTCCCCTTGCCCCACAAGGCGCGGTATGCCCAACATCGATCCGACGTATGTAAAATTAAGCGCGTGAGGGGGGCCGGGAGGGGAGTGGGGTGATGGTTCAATTGTTTATCAATTATCAGTCGGATTCGCACGTAGACGGGCAAATCGATTTTAGGATTTACCTATGGATGAGAGACTAGGGCGCCTGGTTTTTGTTGTTCTAAGGAGTCAGCTATTAAGCACGTAACTTTTTTTTCTTACCTTTTTTTCTAACCCCACTTATTTCTCTCCATGTAACACCAACTAGACATTTAGCTTGACCCCTCCACCCCTCCAATCTGTGTTACATAACTTTTTAAATCAGAAATGAATGTTATTATTTCATAGGAAAGTTATTTATAAGTATGTTTAGTAACCCTGAAAATATGAACAATATTATGTTTTCAACATTATAATTCAGTAAAAGATCTGTGTTACGTAACACAATACTGTACCCACTCTCCCCCGCGTAACACCATGTAGACCTGTGGTTCTTAAAGGGTTTGCCGCGGCACAATAATGTGCCGAGAGATTGGCTAGATGTGCCGCGAAATTTTGGTCGTTATTTTATTGAAAATTTAAAAAGTATTTAATGAAATATATATTAATAGTAGAAATGAAAGAGAAAACTGTTATAATATTACAATTTTAAATATATTTATTAAAATATTTGAATCAATAAATACAAAGAGCTTGAATTAATGCAACACATGGACTTGTCTTTTCTTGCACAAAACCTTTATTCTTGGACGTATGGAATATGATAAACGGACACGCATTCCCTGTTCAATGAAAATAAGCCGTTCTCGTTTCTTTTTCTTATTTTTTATGTTTGCAAGCGCCGAAAATACAATTTCGCAGAGGTTAATAAAAAATGGCAACAGAATTATTTCAGCACATTCGGATATTTCTTGGGTACTCCTTTGCTAACTAACATTCAAAACTTAGCAAGTGGTAGTTTTCCACATTTTGGCAGTAGGATGCGGTTTGCCTGCAGTTCAGCGAGTTGTTCGACTTTTCACAGAGCGAGTTGGGTTGATGCCTCAAGCGATTTTGCATCCGGAATGATCTTGAAACATCTGTCAGTTCTTGAAGAGAAATGATGCAATAATTCCCCTTTCTCATCGTCAACAAAATGATTGGGTACGCAATCCGGAAGCAAAATCAAATCCTCAGAAATGGTGTGAGGCTGCATCCTCATTGCTTCTTTATTACCTTGTTATTTTGTAGCTGACTACTTGGGCTTTTACAGCTATAGAGTTTATTTTTTTCCAAAGATTTTGCTTGTTTTACATCAGATGATAATAAACTGATAAAATAATTCTTGCCTTTGCTTGTTAAATGACAGTGTTTCATATTTAAATGTATATTTGATCTACTCGGAATCATGTTCTCATACAAACACCTTACATTCAGTAATCGGATAGTTTTCAGGGCCAGTAAACTCATCCCAAGTTCAGGTAACAGACGTACTTGCGAGTCATAACAAGTAGCGGCAAGGCCGGTGGAGCAGATTGCACGGAACTCGCACTTGCAACTGTTTCGTTCTCATTTTCATTTACACTTTGATATTCCACAGATTCATAGGAATTTTTTCCCGTTTTAACAAAAACTTATCTATTTTAACATTCCCAGAAATAAACACAAAATAAAACACATCAAACATCCAGCAGACAACTCTCACAATACTGAATACACTCGACAAGAATGATCATATTATTGGGCGAGCAGCGCATGCACGTCTGACGTCAGTTGGAAGTATTGCCAACCTAAACGATCGGTGTGTCGCGATTCATAACGAGGAGATAAAATACTGTGCCGCAAGAAAGAAAAGTTTGAGAGCCAGTGATGTAGAGATTAGAGCTCTCCCCTCCCCCATTCAACAGCGTTTCGTGGTTTGTGACCCTTAAATGTGTGCAGTCCGAAACCTTAACTCAGTTGGCAGAACTTGGTCAACTCAGCATAAGGGCCCAGGTTCGATTTCCCAAGTAGTGCCGTAAAATTTATCAACGGTGAAATTAAGGGTTCCTTTTTCATCGTGATAAAGTGACGATCGAGAGACTGGATCTTGTGTCTTTTATAATAACAATACGGTGACAATACTAATAATAAAGTCGCCGCCTACCAAAGCACTGACGTACATCAAACTCACATCGATAACAAGTGGTTTGATATTTCAAGAAATGGTTCACATCAAAATGGAGGTGAAAGGATAGGATTAAGAGCTCAGAAATTTAAATTGTATATATATATATTTATTTTTTTAAAGGCGAAACTGGCTAATTTTCAACGACGTTTCAAGTAAATTGTCAACGTTCTAAGACCAAAGTAGAAGTTCGAATAGACACAGTCATGTTTTATCAGGATTATAAGGTTTTAAAAGGAATTGAGGATGGTTTTAGTCCTTCAAGACAATTCAAATTTCCCTGGCAAAATAACAATGGCTCTTACGGTGAAACATCTTTCCAATAACAGCCTTTCTAAGCAACTCTGACACAAGGCAACTGCCCTAGACGCATAATGTATAACTATCTAAAGTCTGTTTGTTCACCGTAGGAATTGTTTTCTGAAAGGCCTTTTTACCTACCAGAAAGCTATTAAATAGTAGGATATTGGTAGGAAAAAAGGCCTTTCAGAGAGTAATTCCTACCGTGAATGGAATATAAGTAACAATAATTGCCACCAACCAGTCCATGTATCTACAGTACAGATGTTAGAAATGCCACTGTCTTGTGAGCAGCCAACACTTCCTCTGATCATTAAAACAGTGGTTTCCAACCTGGGGATCGCGGCATGTTGAGGCTATAGTTTTATGTTCACTTTTTAAAATAATTATACTGTTTAGGAAGGTGCAAAATTCAAATAGATTTGCAAGCGGTTAAAAATATGATAAAAACTATCAAGTTACTGCATATATATTCCTTTTGGTTACTCAACTGACAGTTGCTTGCTGACTTAAGTCTACTGCATGAGTCTCATGTTTGGGGTATTGGAGCTGCTAACATACATAACTTACAAAATATCCCCTGGACTCGATTCTCTTTTGCGACATCTTAGACGTATTCGTCAGTATTAAAACTCTGACCGGGGGTATTTTCCTAAACGGTCTCCCACGTCTCTCTCAATGCAAATAAAGGTATATTTCCTCTAAATTATACCTACCCCACCAGTGCATTTATATTAGGATAGCCCGTAAAGGTAGTAATATCCAGCGAAAATAATCATCTAAAAACTAGGATATGAACGCTTGAAGGTTATCAAGGGGTCTCAATGGTCTCAAAGACAAAAACTAGGATATGCACGCTTGAAGGTTATAAAAGGGTCTCGATGGTCTCAAAGACAAACACTAGGATATGAACGCTTGAAGGTTATAAAAGGGTCTCGATGGTCTCAAAGACAAAAACTAGGATGTGAACGCTTGAAGGTTATAAAAGGGTCTCGATGGTCTCAAAGACAAACACTAGGATATGAACGCTTGAAGGTTATCAAGGGGTCTCGATGGTCTCAAAGACAAAAACTAGGATATGAACGCTTGAAGGTTATCAAGGGGTCTCGATGGCCTCAAAGACAAAAACTAGGGTATGAACGCTTGAAGGTTATCAAAGGGTCTCGATGGTCTCAAAGACAAAAACTAGGATATGAACGCTTGAAGGTTATAAAAGGGTCTCGATGGTCTCAAAGTTGAACGCTTGAAAGTTATAAAAGGGTCTCGATGGTCTCAAAGACAAAAACTAGGATATGAACGCTTGAAGGTTATAAAAGAGTCTCGATGGCCTCAAAGACAAAAACTAGGGTGTAAACGCTTGAAAGTTATCAAAGGGTCTCGATGATTTTTAAAGACAAAAATTGGGATCAAACCCTAGGGGAGGTTGGAAACCACTAATTTAAATAGTTCGGCAGCTGTAACAGCCTGTGTTGCAAGTTAAAAGACATCCAGAAAATACAAACTGAAGCGTACAGGGGAAAAAGGAGGAAAGTCTAATTTTAACTCAAAATGAGTTGGTGCTGCCATCTGTTAGTCAATCATGAGACCTTTCTAATGAACTTTAGATTATGATTTAAATTAATTTAAAAAATAAATTTGCTGGGGTCATTATAGTGTCTTAAATATAAAAGTAGTTGTCCTATAAAATAGGTGTAATGTATCTTTACCTCTTTTTACCCCGTACTCTCCAATTCAAAATTACCCCAAAAAACGGAGAGAAGTGTTCAACTTGTTTAAATTATTGGCTTTTCAATGAAATAGTGTTTACAGTTTTTAGCTTATTGTTGAAACATTTTACTGGCCATACATAAAATGTCCTCGCTGTTTTGAACCAAGAGTATAATATTATGGTATTTTGTTTTTGTCATTACTGTATATTTAATATTTTACAGGATAAAGAGTACAGTAGAATTACAGTACACATTTTATTTGCGTATTGTTTTTAGTGTTACCTACATTGCATAGTAAGCTACGTTCAGTCCAATTTTCATAAAAAGAACTTTCTTTATATGATGGCTAGCAAGTTAGTAGTTATGGTGTCACGTATTCATACGCCACCTACAGCTGCCACTTACCCCTGACGTCGCACGACAACTATATTTTAATGTCCAACACTAATAATACACTAAAATGCTAACAATGTTTGCGATAAAAGAGTGTGTTTGTATTTTACAAAAGGCTCATCTTATGAAAATTGGTTTATAAGTTCGTTAGTTTTGATTATACTTTATTTTTTTAGCCCAACGTCTTACTACCCGTTCGGGTTATACACTTATGTATTAATTACGTGAATGGTTTTAGGGACTAGTAAGGTTATATGAAGTGTTCCCGCATTTGCGCGGAGTGCGAGAGAAAAACCATTCTGAAAAACCTCTGTACACCCGACAGAGATTCGAACCTCGAGCTCCCCCGTCATCAGTAGTCTAACCTACTGCGAGAGTAGCGCGTCAGACCATGTGGCCACCGAAACGGGTTTGATTATACTGTATACTATACTGTGAAGTGCAGTAACTAGACTTATATGATGCGTAAGCACAGTATACGGACTCATCAAGATTAATAGAAGCATGATTTAAAAATATGTTTTTCCAGAGAACAATTATTAATCGCGGAAGATAGCGGACACTAAGAAATTTTACTACGATAACTTATAAAAACTAAAATGGCCTCATGGAGAGAAAGAGAGGTATTGTGTTGTTTACATGGACTAATCCCTCGAATCTGAGACAACTTTAGGTCCTGAGGAAGACATCCATCCCCTTGGATGTATCTTGGAGCAGAAGGCTGGAATCAAATCCCAGTCTTCTCTTCGCAAATCTCGGCGCCACCATCACGCAACCGACCTTGTCCTGATAGCGCCCCCACCCCCCTACAATTCCAAGAGATGCAAGTGGCCAGCGCGCATGCTCCAACTGACAAGAAGTGCACAATGCGCTCATCTCCCCCCACATCATCAGAAGTAACTTTTATTGCCGAGTCCTGCTATACGCGCGCTCGAGGGCCGTTCAACAAACACACACGGGCTAACCATAGAGAAAGGATAATTTGTCTATAGATCGACTCCCTCGTCCTCGACTTGGCATAAAGACATAATAGATACAAACGTGACCTGGTCAGGGCAGTCACTAAGCAAAGTTGTTTTTTGGTATTTTATAAATAAATAAACAAATCCGAGATTTAAAAAAAAATTAGTGTTTGAATGATATAAGTTTTCTTCCTTTACCTTAAAAAAGAAAAAAAGTACCTACGTTAAGGTGGAATGGAAGGAAACGCGAGAAAAGGCCAGTGTTTTTGCAGTTTCTATGGAAAAACTTTTTTTTTTTTGCCAAAATAAATAAAATATTGCTCCGGTACGAACATAGAATTTAAATTTCTTCACTTCTTGTCATCAACAGTTTCTAAATATATGTCATGAGCAGAGTGGCATTATCTAACAAACTTTTTAAATGAAAAGAAAAGGTTGTCATCAGATTCCAGAACACCCTTGACCAATATTCAAGAGATTTTGAGGTCATCATGTGAAGAAAATTAAATTCTATGTTTGTACTGAAGCAATATTTTATTTATTTTGTTCAAAAACATATTTTGCCATAAAAACTACAAAAACACTGGCTTTTTCTCACATCCCCTTCCATTCCACCTTAAACACAAATGTCACTAACAAATTAATCTAAGGAGTGGAATCGCACGGGGTAGCTTAGTGGAAATGCACCCGCATTAGCGCGGAGAGGGAATGAGAAAAGCATATTTTTAAGTCACATATACACCCAGCCGAGATTTTATTTTTGAATATCCATTTTCTCTGACTAATGACAAAGTTCCTTGGTTTTCCTGAATGCCACCAGTCTTAAACCAGGGGAGGAAAAAAAACTAAAATATTCCTTGTTTAAAATGGCACCGAAAAATCCACATAGGTTATTAGATTCACAAATAACTTAAGTTATAAAGTATTTTAAGTTTAAGGTTACATAAAATGTTCAGGGAACATCGCATTCGTGGTACTTTTCATCACTCTCATCGAAAAGGAAGTGTACAACTCCTAATCAACATTTTGCCAAACTAAGCCCCTAGCCATATAGCACGCTAGTGCTGTCCGATCCAATAAACATAGATCCTTTTAGTCCTGAAAGGTTTGCGAAGATATACAGTCAATAATGTGAAACCTGGAAAAATGTCCAGATAAAAATGGCCCATCCTCATTTAATTCGTAAGCCATTTTCCGATGTTCTCGATTGCGCTAATGAGTAACGAGTTTGTTACGTTAATTTTTGAAGGTAAAAGTCTGATGATAATTATAATGGAAAGCCTTATAGCAGTTTTGATTAAACAAAACACAATCATAGAAATAATCTACAGAGGATTTCCAAGCCTTGGTATAATCCATTTTCATTTGGGTTATTCAAAATAAACTTCTTAACATGAATATTATACACAACACATTCTACAAACTTTTTTTTAGCACCGTGTCTCACTACCCTTTCGGGTTATACGCATATTTACTGCTACTAGTTACGCTATAAGGTTTTAGAAATGAGGAAGGTCACATTTGGAGGAGGTATACCCGTATTTACGTAAAAGAGCAACTCACGGGAATTCCTGTGTGAGGTTGGTGACAAAGGTAGAAGGGGTCGTTGGCAGCACCCACCGGCCGCCGAGGCTTTCCCCCTAGCCTAACCTAACCTAACCTAACCAAGAAATACTCGTGTTAAGTTTGAGTCACATGTTCACCGAAAATAGAAAGCATAATCTGCTTGAGTGGCGCAGCAATTCACACGCTGTGTGTTGAACCACGATGCATTGTGACGCGAACTTAAAAAGGCTGATTATCAACATATTTTATTTTCTAGTATATAAGAATTATATTTTAGACCACTCTCCCGATGGATGTTTACAAATTATAACGCTGTGTCGTGGCACAATCCAATACATCGATAAACACGCTTTACATTAATGGTTTATTTCAAATCTCCTCACAACGGCCAACGAAGCTGTCTGCTTTCTTCTGGCTGTAGAGCGCATGCGTTGTCAAATACGTATGCGAAATGCTTTGAGATTGGTTTGGAGATTTGATTGGCTCTCCCGTGCCGAAGATCTCAGGCAGAGCGGACAAATAAAAGTAGAGATGATTTGAACTTTAGCGGAAAAGCTCGCACCGATAAGGCGGAGATCTTGTGATTGGCTTAGAGCTCGTCACGTGACTAAGTTTATGTTCTGGACTAGTTTTTCGGCGAACGTGTGAATGAATCCACAGTTAGAAGTCCAGTTAAATTTACCCTGACAAGGCTGAAAGGCCACCATGGGCCAACCCTATTGTCAAATTAGCGCCAAGGATCAAACGATCGAGCAAAGCACCAAACATTCAAGTACATTTCACACCAAAATATTATAAATATATTGTAATATAGCTTTCATTTTATTTCAAATTAATATATTCACACCCCGTGGCGAGCTATAGTGGCCATATAGCGCAAGCTGGCTCGCGATAATTTTCGATTGCCGGATCGACGATTTTGGGGAACATCGCGTATCCTATTTCCTAATATTTGCCTCTATATAAAGTGTTAGGACTTGCACGAAGTGTTCGTGGCTCAATCTAAAGTAGGTCTTGAATTTCAAATCATCAAGGTGTAAGCTATACATCAACTGATGATATCCGCCACATTGCTGCCTTTCCTCGTTGATTAGATGGACCCAAATAAAGAATATAAAAGCAAGAGCTGGTCATCAGTATCGAAATCGTCACCGTCACCATTCCAAGGAATCAAGTGAGAGGAGTTCAATTCACACCAAGGTACCTCGAGCACCATTTTGACTTAACAAACACTAAGTTAAAACTGAAATAACCAGCTATAAACATAGTGCTTAGTGGTGTGGGAGAAAAGTGTGCGCTGCGTATATTATTTTGGTGTGAACAATCAAATTTATGAGTTCGGCTACGTAGCGTATAACGTGTGACGCATAGTATTTTGGTGTGAAATGGCCTTTACAAAAAAAAAGAGCCAACTATCAATCAGCAATTGACTGTCGCTAAAGCATTTCTGGTATCGGCCTTAAATTTCCGGTTCTTGGTCTACCAGTGATAAAGGCTTGCTTAAAACAATGCGCTCTTATCAAAGGCGTCGGTTACATAACGAGATTATACACACTTGTGTGGTTTGTGTGTTTGTTTTGTGGCGTCAGAATGCTAACAATTATCTTGTGAAAGAAAAAAACAACATGGAAACTAAAATGACGTGACAAAATCTAAATTCTAGATTTTGTTTTGTTGAACGACACCTTAGCTCAGTCAGTAGCGCCTGCCTCCTTGAACTAATGAGCCCAAGTTCGACTCTCGACACGCCGAGAAATGTAGTAATGAGGTAAATTGGGAGTAGACCTTTCAGAGTAATAAAACTAAGGTCGGGGGACTGGTTGCTGTGTCTGTTCTATAAGTTGATTTAGGTTGTACGTCGTGTGATGATAAATCACTTGGTTCAAAGAGTTCAATGTAAGTTTCCTTTAAAAAATTTAGATTTGATAAACCAGCGCTCGTTTGCCTATTGACATTCTTGCCTCTATCAGAACAGGTCCCTCACCACGTATCAAGGTCAGCCAGTGGTTCTCCTCCTCTCCTCCCCCGCTTCTATGATCAGGTAAAGGAAGAAAACTAAAAGTGTTTTTTTAAATATTAAGATTAAGATACTTTCCTACTTAAATGTCAAAATATTATGTAAAGTGTGTGCTTGTGTGTGTATATATGTATACACACACACGCGCGCGCGCGGTATTGTGTTCCACTTGTTTTCTTTCTCAGTACTGTCCATATTGAAATGGTTAGTTTAATTTTATAAAACTGTGTGTGTGGATGTATATTTTATTTTAATATACAGGCCTACATATAATACACATAAGCTATATACATAATATATTTAATGTATCAATAATATACATAATAAATTATAAATAATTAAATATTTATTATATAAATATTATATAAATGTTTACACTCTTGAAACATTAAATCAACCAATAAACCACGTTTATAAAGAAAAGTAGCTGTAAACAATAAACCAGTGTGCCATTTTTAATATAATTTACATAGTTGGCTATTTATAGTAAAACGAAGAAAAAAGAATACACACAATTGTTTAATATAATATATAAGATAGCCAACAAGCCAGTTACATTTATATAAAATACTAAAAATCACTTTCCTTAAGAAAACAATCTTGGTAACGTTTGATTGTTTCAAACACTGGGATGATATAGTCCAACGTCACTCTATACAGAGAACAATATTGTACTAATGTACAGTGTCACTTTTTTTTTAATAAGTTTTAAATTAATGTGTAATCAAAATAAGTGTAAAAATGAAGCTCATCTCCTGAAGCGAGGCATTGATATTTACCACGAGTGCTTGTAAAAACAATAAGTTAAATAGTTTTGTTAGGTTAAATGTTGGCCTTAGGTTTATAAAAAGAGCTCTTTTTTTCGTGTGATACCGATTTGATTCTTAAACTATCTGAACGAATACATGAACAATGCTTTGGTTGGATCTCTTGGCCATCAAGAGATGAAATTAGAACGTAGTTAAAAAGTAGTTAAAAGTATACAATGGGTCCATTTTAGGAGAAAATTGTATGTACTTCTTAAAAATAACCTGTTTGAAAATATTTTGTAAATAAATATGACTTGATTTTTTAACGAGAGCTTATGATTTCGTGTAGATAATCTTCCATCTGTGTCAATATACAACAAAACAATTAACATGTATCTTCCGATACTGACAGTGCCAACAATAGTCTTCCCCCTCTTCCCCCGGATGGAGAAGGGTAGGAACGCCAGCCACTTTCCTCTCCGACTGTACGCAGCAGCACAGAGTTACCGTTGCCATGACTACCAGAACACACAGCATCCAACCAACCCACACTCCCGAGTTTCTCTCTTCTAAAACCCCCCCAACCCCATCTCACCCACCTCATCCCCTTCCCCTTCAGCCACTCTCTCTTTCTCTCTCTCTCTCCCTTTTTTTTATTTTAATTTTTATCCCACTGTTTTACCCATTTTGATTCATACCCTTCTCTCTCTCTTTCTCGCACCAACCGTCGACAAATGAGAAAGAGAGGTTGGGTGAACAACAAAACACGGACGGTACGGTACGCGATGGAAACTTGCTGCTGATGATGGTGGTGATGATGATGATGATGATGATGATGATGATGATGACGACGACTACTAGCGTACTTCAGTTCTCAAGCCCCCATTCCACCTCTCCCCCCCTCAAAAGCCATTCCAAACCAAACTCCACCTCTCTAGCCGGAGGGCACCACCAAAACAAAAAAAATGTGCAGTCTTATTCTCCCAACAAAAGTAATAAAATAAAATAAACAACCATGTTGCGGCATCGCCGCGGGTGTATCCCAGGATCATTGGCCGTAGCCCCGTGGCTAGTGTGTCCGACTGTCAAGGTTTCTTTCTTTCTGACCGTATGCCCGTCGGACATGCGGGCCGATGTTTACGATTGGAATTCGGTACAAGTCGACTGTTAGCGTGGTTTCAAGCTCAGATTAGTCAGGAGCTAGGGCGTATTGCGGGCCACAGCACGTCTTACTACCCGTCCGGACCAAGAACATTTAGCCACGCTAGAGGGTTAAGGATGAGAAAGAAATAGTTGGAACAAATGTAGCCTCATTTGTGTGAAGAGAACGTGTAAAACATTCTAGGAATAGCCATCCTCAGTATATCCCACTGGAATTCGAACCTTGACCACCTCAACACCGGCAAACTAGACCAGAAGAACCTGATGTTTAATCCGCATGCTCACCTATGTAGGTATATTTTAAAAGTATTATATATTCTCATATGTTAATGTGGGTTATCTTCAAGCAGTATTTATTAAATTCTCTAAGTAAAAATTACCACACTAAAATATTTAAAGTGATTAAAAAAATATAAAGCACAGTTTTGAATAGTTCTAAGTGTTTTTAATGTTCAAACTATTATATAAGACTGCAGGCCAGATTGTAATATAAATGTATTGCAGACAACCGGGCCAGCAGATGGGTCTCGCGGACCGTGAGTTTGCAAACCCTGGTCTAAGGTGCACCTCTCACAATAGATTGGACTGCCGATGACAAGGAGATCATTGTTCAAATTCCACTCGGGTTTAGTGAGGGTGGTTTTTCCTAAATAGTTTTTTACCCTCCTTCCACGAAAATGAGAGTAGATTCCTATAAATTCAAACTTTATCATTTCTAACGCATAAGCACGTTAGTTCATATGCGTACATTCCGATCGGGTGATAAGACGCGGTGATCAAAAAAAAAACCTGTTAACGTGTGAACGTACACCCACTAGCAAAAAAACAAACAAACTTGTTCGTGATTTGGCAAAGCGCAGGTCATAGTTTTCAGCTATGTTTATAAGTACAGACGCATGTGCAGAAGATATACAAGTTGTCGTATCAACCAAGTGAACAGCGATTTGACAGGCTTTCAATTGAACACAAATAAAACAAAATAACTTTATTTAAAAAAAAGTTTTATATGTTTTTAATTATTTATATTCTATTCATATGTTCGTGCATTTAAATCATAGTGGTAAATATTTATTTAACTTGTACCTAAAGTAGCCTATATGTCCGGGAGATGTCAACACTATCCCAAGTGCAGTGGATAGAGCTAGAAATATAAAGTAATGAATCTTATTTTCGACCTTATCCTGATAACCTTAACATTAGCCAGCAGGACTTGAATAACGTTGAATAATATTTGTAAAACTAAGCACGTTTCAATACGGGCTAAATTTCGGAACGTTAGTTCGATCTTGGACCTGAAATTAGATTGTGCCAATTCACTAACATTCAAAATAAATTATTTTTATATCTTACTTTCCACTAACCTAACTTACTAAGCAAACCTAGCCTAAACTTACATAACCTAGCCTCAATCCTATAATTTAACACTATCCAAGTACCCTAACGTCAGTAGTGTCCGGATAAATTTCGGAAAACATCAATCACCTCTCACTTAACATTATCCACGTATCTTGGATAATGTCAACATTATCTGGATAATATTGATTTTATCAAAGTTTGGACTCTACCCGTAGCATGTACAATATACATACACGAAGGATTTTATGATAGGATTTTTTTTATAACATTAACTATTCACAAACCAAAAATAAATACATGAGCCATGTGATGAGAATGCATGTATTATATTTTATGACAGCGATTTCGCTGGTTATTCCGTAATAATTATCAAAATTATTTAGTTACTAGATTCACTTAAGTGCGAAAACCTCCCCACGTGTTCATACATTTAGTTTAAAAACACAAGATGAGAAAGATGGATTTCAAAGGGATACAACAATATTTGTTTGGAGAGAGGATGAGAAAAAACACTGTGAGAATCACAATCTGAAGAAAAAGATGCTTCCAATGCACCTGGTGGCCGGTACCAGGGCTATATTCCAAAATTCCAGGAAAGAGTTGAGCATGTCAATAAAACATTGAAACTCTTTTGTCACCGACTCCTTTTAACTGTGCTTTTATAAACATTCAGATATCGAACAAACTATACACCCAACCTAGCACTTAGATATTTACTTCTTTTATTTTTTGCACTACATCTTACTATTTATATGGGCTATCATATTTACTAGGGCTCTTTAATACTCGGATTTTGAGCTTCGAGCCGATATCGTCATTAAAGCTTGGGATCAAGATCGAAAGTTTTGTAGGATCTTCATTTTATGGAAATGAAACAAAAGTGATCATGAGCGGTGTTTACATTAAGGACTAATAAACGAACTAAGAAACATTTCAAAATTCAAACTGAATGTGATAACGTTTTCTCATAAGGTAAATAAAGTTACGTAAGCATATTTTGGAGAAATATTATCTCATTATAGCGTCAATTTTATAAACTTTTTTGTAATTATTGTTAGTGTAATTTTAAATGTATTTAAAGACATGAGTGTTGAAACAATTTTCATTATTTTTTATATTAGGCCTTTTTTATTTTAAGTATTTACTATTAAATTTATAGAAATGAGTGCAATTCTTATTTTAAGAACATAAGTTATTTATATATTTTTTTTTAATCTCACATTTTAAAGATGTGGTATTTACATTTTATGTATTCTTTGACTGGTGACATTTTAAAAACACTATTTTACTTTTAAAATAAACAAATATATAATCATGAAATTTTAAAATGACGATTTTACTCAAACTCAAGGGCTTTTTGAAATACTCAACTCAAGTTCGACTCGAATGACAAAAACCAAGCTCGCAGACCCCTAATATTTACACAGATGGAGTATTGATAAGGAAGTTAAGATTTTAGGTGAAACGTACCCGTATCTAAGTGGAGGAAGAAGAGTGAAAAACCATTTATAGAGAACCACCATATGTACATTTGACCGGATTCGAACCCCAACCTCCGTGTTATTGGTAAACCAGACAAGACGAGGTTGACGCCTTAGCCCGCGTGCACACTGATGCGGACTGTTGCTTATAATTTAGATTTTTTAAAAAGTTAGTTGGATTCTACTATGAAGAACCTTATGTGTCAGCTAACTGTTTGTGCGTGCAAGAAGGTTATTTCTACAGGGTGGCACGCGGGAACGGGCGATTTTGAATTATTCATTTCAAGGCCATAGTTTAAGTTTGCAGGACTGTGATGACATAATTATGTTCCACAGTGGATGCCCTTTAGTAACCATGGAGCAGTGGTCGTGTGTGCATCGAGCGTTTGCAGTAAAAGCATTTTACAAAAACAATGATTGTTATGAAGGTGCGCCACGAGAATTTCGGCGTCATGATCCGGTTCCGTCATCTCAAGCTGTGAAGACATGGGTTCCAGACTTTGAAACAATTGGTTCAGTATTGAGAAAGAAGCATCCAGGGCCAATAAATGATGTTCGAACGCCAGAAACTGTTGAAGCAGTCAGAGCTTCGTTCTTGCAAAGTCCACAGCGTTCTGCCCGGCAACATGAAGTGTCATTAGGTTTGTCTCGCCGCACTTTGGCCCAAATATTGTTCTCAGATTTCAAGTTACATCAGTACAAGATTCAGGTAGTCCAAGAATTAAAAACCTGTGATTGTTTTTGCTGAACAATTTTTAGCAAAATGTAAGTAAAACTAGAATTTTCTGGAAAATCTTTGGATGTCTGATGAAGCCCGATTTTATCTAAATGGTTATGCTAACAAACAGAACTATCAGTACTGGGCTGCGAAGAATCCTCGCCTTTTTATACCAGTGACCTTTAAACAGTGAAAAAGTGACAGTGTGGCGTGCAGTGTCATCGAAAGAAATAATCGGGCCGTACTTTTTTGTAAGATGACAATGACCGCGCGGTGACTGTAACTTCAGAACGGTACGTCAACATGGTTCAAACGTTTCTTAGCAATGAACTAGAGAACTATTCAGTGATTCGAGTCCACATGGTTTCAGCAGGACGGAGCTACAACTCATACAGCAAGAATCTCAATCGTCGCTTTACGAGAGCTTTTTGGAAACTACCTCATGACCAGGAATGGCGATATCATTTGGTCTGCGAGATCACCAGATCTTTCTGTGTGTGATTTCTTTTCATGGGAACTTTTAAAATTCGAGTGGTTGCTCATCGTCCTCAGAGCATTAATGAACAGAAGACTAGGATTCATTAAGAGATTGAAGCGATCTCCAATGAGACGTTGCTGCGAGTTTCGACGAACTTGCGTTCACGAATGCAGGAATGCATAAGAAGGGAAGGTGGCCATCTCAAGGATGTTATCTTTAAGAAACGACTTTTATGTAAAGTAAGTGATAAATGGCATAGTTGTAGCATTTAGATGTGCCATATTTGTAGGGAAATTAAAATGATTTAAAGTTGTATTACAGTTATCAAAATCGCCCGTTACCACGCGCCACTCTGTATATAAATCCAACTGTGGTGTAGCTTGTGTCACTGTCGGTGTGTTGCCATTGAGACAATCTAAAATAAATTCAAAGGCAAAAGCAACATTCAAACTCTAGGTCATCAATTTTTCATTTAGTGGGATAACCAGCTCGATTTCCTGATAGTAAAATGTCAACCTAGTCGGAAATCAAACTCAATGCCCCTCAGATTAGCAAGCAGACAAGTTACCAACTAACCTAAGATCATGAATAATGCCTCTCATATTAAGGAACTCCTCCTGAAAGACATTATTGACATTGCCTATATTTAAGATTTTCTTATGAATGAACATTTGGAGCGTCTTTAAGAAACACAAACATGTGTATTGTGGTCAACATTGTTATAATATAGTGTTATCCTTTAAAAGTATTGGTTCTATCAAAAGTGACAGCTGCAGATCACATCACTTGACGTATGAACACGTGAAAGTTAGGTCTAGACAAATTTTCTAGTTGTCCGCTATGTCGGGGTATAAATTGCAGAGTTTATTGGAACCCATCAACACGAGACTTGGTTTGACTAGTAGAGTCCTTCAATTTGAAGAACACGGAGGGGGTATGGTTTTAAAACAGGTGGAAACCACCTTTACTGATCGCCTCAAGATAGGTCAGTAATCGCACATCTTTTGGGCCGTTTCTAGAAGTAGATCTTGATCTCTGTTTTAGGTTTGAGAGAACACAATAATAGTTACTGTCACAATACAGTGGGTCAGCACTCGCCTATGTAATGGTGCGTTCAACAGGATAGTTACGGGATGGGTAAAGGGTAAATTAGAAGGTATTCACCAGCATTAGTGTGGCGATATGACGGAAAAACTGACATTGGTGGATGAGATTTGAAAAACCACCATTAGTTCACCCTACCCGGTATTATAAAGGCGGTCTCCCGGTAACCGGCGAGCATGTTCAACTACCACTATGTGGATAGCCCTGCAGCTGTACCAAAGTGTTTTCTAGTCCTCAAGACATGTGGATATTAACATTAACGCTAAATGTTCCGTCTTCTTGAGTTAGACAATTATTTAGGCCACGTACACTAAAGCTTCCGCAAGCGGTGTGCGGCGAATTAGGTGTGCTGTGCGGCCACAGCCTAGAACGCCACGCACGCATCGCAATTCAATAAGAACACGAATGAAGTTGTTACGAGCAGTACTAATTTTTTTTTTTAAATACATTTGACAAAATTAAAAGCTTTTGCAAATTACTAGTGGCTTGAATAAAATGTTTCCAAATATTAAAGAAGCGGGCACACAAATAGAACTCCAACCATTAATTTTGACCCACTTCGGTGGGCACTTGGTCTGACGCGCTACTCTCGCATTAGAATAGACCGCCTATGACAGGGAGATCGGGGTTCGAACATCAGTCGGGTGTACCGAGGAAGGCGGGATTTTCCCGTCTTTCTTATTCGAAGTTTATGTTTTTCAACCTTCTATTTGAACCAATCGAAGGTTAGTTTTAGTTAGGTTGGGTAATAATGTTAAATAGTCTCTCGTAGACAGGCTTAAAAACTAGTTATAAATATATAGATAAAAATAAAATAATATAATCTGTTTTTAAAACACATTTGTTATAATTATGCCAAATAATTTTAAGTTTTCAGATATCAGAACCCTTTCAGCATACGACGAGGCTTGTATTGTTTTGTAAACATCAGTTTTACTCAAGTGAGAACCAGACCTGTAAGTAGGGGTGATGAGTAAAGGTTGAGCAGTGAAATAGCCATCGGAAAATTGGCAAAAGACATAGCGGCGAATAAGTTCAATTTAAGGTATATAGATGTGTGTTCCAGTTTTAAGTTTTATTTTCTCAAAGAAAGAGTATGTTATAATTGTGACAATTTGACAATTTTACACTTCAAGATAATGACGGATCTTGAGGTTTTGTGTGCCCCGAACTCAAAAGGGCGGATCTCACAATTATGTATGTTTGTACCAGGGGTTTTATGAATTTTGTTTGAACTTGACATTTTTATGTTATATGGTCATTTTTACCTCGAGGTCAAATCGTGTTTTTGATTCTAGCTCTAAAATTGAAGATAGTTTACAAATGACTGATCTTTGAAAATCCTAAAGTGCTATTTACTTATTAACTATTGTGTTAAAATTCTATATCTGGTGAGTGTTTTACATAATAAATAGAGGGACGGGGGTGTTTATTTATTATAAAAAATATTAGTAAAAGGATAGTTAACTGATGAGGATATTTAAAGTTTTTAGAAAATTGGCTCTTAAGATTTTATTCTAAATGTTTGCCTTGGGAATGTTTTTCATGATAAATAACATTGTATACTTGTGTTTAAAAGAAAAATTCATTTGAAGATACTGATTACTGATTTTTGATAGTTTGAACATTTTTTAAAAATTGTGTTTTCAGTCTTATTGATGAGCGCAGGGTGTGCTTGAATTAGTCAAGAATGAACGAGTTTGTGAATACCACACGGTGGTAGGTATTTAATTTAACATTTACCAAAGTGTAAGCTCTGTAATATATATATATATTATTTATACGTCAAATGATATGCTACTCAGCTGTCACTTTTGAGGCATAGGATGAACGCGGACAAAGTGATATTGTTTGACATTGACCTACAACATAAAATATGTGTATTTTCTAGACCTACTTTCCCAAATTTATGCTGTTTTAATAATTTTGACTGATTTACTATAAATAAATTAGAAGTGTATAGTTATAGGTATAGGGACGATCCAAGCCTCGAATACTTAAGGAAATTTGAGAATATACATTATATAAGATTCAAAACAAAGTAATAAAGTTTTGCATTGAATTTGTCTTAAAATTTGTATTTTGTTTATTAATGGTTTTGCCCAAAGTAATTAAGGGTCAATATTAACAACCAGACCATAGGTAATTAATTTACTAATTAATTATTGTATGTTTGCATATTTTATTGAATATATTATATCATAAAAGTAAATATTTATATTTTCTATTCAACTAAAGAATGATTGAAGAAAAAAGAAAAATACATAACTCTGTAGGTATATATATATATATATATATATAACTCTGTAGGTATATATATATATATATATATATAATTGTTCAATAAAGGACCTTAGGAAATCGACAAGAGATTCGTAGCTGACGATCCGTGAACAACTGCGTATAATTTGGACCTTACTAGTTCTCTATTGAAAACTCAAATCACACACACACATTTATATATAGAACATTATATTAATTTATGCGTAAGACTCTCTCTAAACAGTATATATAAATAAATAATATAAATGTGTGTGGAGTCTTACGCATAAATTAATATAATGTTCTATATATAAATGTGTGTGTGATTTGAGTTTTCAATAGAGAACTAGTAAGGTCCAAATTATACGAAGTTGTTCGCGGACCGTCAGCTACGAATCTCTTGTCGATCTCCTAAGGTCCTTTATTGTACAATTTTAACAAGCGTATATAAGTAGTGATTAAATGATTTCAAATCATTGCAGTTTACGAGTTATAAGGGGTCAAACTTGCTATTTCATGCTTTTTGCGTGCCATTGTTAAGGTAAAGTAATTAATGTGTGAGACTGAAATTTAGTATAACTAGACATTTATATGAGATTAAAATTGTGCAATTAAATTGTAATGGTTAAATGACCTTAACGCCGTATACAAGAACTAGAATGAGTACAAGTGAAGGGTGAGTTAGAAGTGAGTGGCGTTGCTTCGCAATCTAATAGGGTACGTTCGTGCAGACGTCCCAATAGCAAGAAAATCAACGCCACTCACTTCTCCCTCACCCTTCACCTTCACTTTCACTCATTCTCGTTCTTGCATGCGGACTTTAATGTTCGTCTGAATATGAAGAGTCTACACCAGACCATGCGTAGGGGAGGGAGGTTAGGGTGGAGGGTTGAACAACCTGTTGACAGTCCGTAGGCCGTCTGACGAGTGTGACAGCAAAACAGTCCTTGGCCCCCTATCACAATCGTGTCCTTCTAGTGGGAGGGACAATATAAACTGGTTAGAAACCATTCAATTATGTTGGCGCGGATCAACAGACATGTGTGATTTTATTAAGATCACGAGCTATCAGATAACGCAGCCACCTTCGACTTATTGCTGCCACTTGTACAATTATTATAATTATTATAACTGTAAGGGATTGCATTGCGTCATCTGATAGCTCGTGATCTTAATAAAACCACACATTTGTAGCCGACGATTTCCACACGTCCATAATAGACTCTGCCTTAAAATATGATTGAAGAATGACCCTGGGCACGCGACGATTCCTGAATAGCTCAGTGGTTAGAGCATTGGCGTACTAATCCAAAGGTCCCGGATTCGATTCCCGTGTCCAGGTGTCATTTTTCAATTTTCAGAAGTTTATTAGAGACAAACTTAGATCGGCGGTCGCAAGGTCTAACACGCCACTCTCGGGTTAGACTGGATTACCGGTAACGGGGTGTCAGAGGTTTGAGTCCCCAGGTATACTGATGGTGGTTTTCCCTTGATGGTTTTACAATCCCACCAGTAAAATGGGGGTACATTTCCCTTTAAAATCTTCCTTTCTCTTCCCTATCCCGTAATTCAAATATGCGTACAATCCGAACGGGTATAAAGAGAAGAAACGAAAAAAATATCAACGACTGAAGTTAAGGGGAAGCAATAAGGGTAGCTTGGAGGGTGTGCATCCGAAATAGCGCGGAAGGATGATGAAAAAATCGCCTGTGAATAGCCAGCTCCAATTCCCGTCAACGGTGTCCGAGTGCAATTGCGAGTGTAACGCTTTATACCGCTCGGCCACCGATACGATTTTATACAAATCAAATAAAAATACGTTTTCATCAACACTCCTAATTTGATACGACAAAGGAATGGTCCAGAGAAAATTGCACGTCCGATAATTTTCTAAATAAAGATTTGTGCTAGGGATTTTTTTTGAACTTTATTTTTCCCAGTGGTTGCTTTTAATTAAATAAGCACTTTTTAGAAAAGTAGTTAAAGAAACGTTGCCGGCTTCATCATATTTCTAAACTTGCCCTTAAGGCGCTAGAATAGTCGAGCATAAATGTACTAACGCAAGAAACCAAATGGGTTTATAACGTTCCAGAGTGGCGCTATCCGGCAGTAGGAGGACAAATAGGGAGGAGGAAAATACAAATGCTAATACAATGTGTTGTGACTTACCCTTCCTACTCCCTATTAAATTATATCATTCAATTCAAAAATATACATTCTATGCTCCTGATCCAGTGACCTTTCGTTTCCTGGGCATTTTTGGTTTTAATGATCCACCAAAATATGTGGATTTTTGGACTTTTCAGAGTGGAAAATTTCAACTTCTAGGTTTACAAGTCTATATATGTATAGGCTCATAAAAAATAGTTTTGTGTTCATTTCAGCTAACATAAGACTCGTGTACTGTTAAAGGTTGTCGATATTTAACCTTGGAGCAAAAACTGATTGGCAAAATATCAGCTACCTAGGCAATGCCTTTATTTAGCATCGAACAAGGCAGAAACCTAAAAAGGTTTATCGTTTGTTTTATTTTCATTTCTAGGAACCACATAATACTGTTCGTACTCTGTTGTTACTCTATTTTTAGGGTCTTACAACCATCTGAAAACAATAAGTCGTTATTTGGGTCATTTGACTTCCGATCGCATATTGCGGCCATTAACTGACTTTATGATCTCATGCATACTAGTTCTTATCGCGTTTGCGGCGATATAAATAAATGCGTCCTTACAGCCAACTCCACCAGCCTTAAGACGAACCTATTCAGTATACATTTATTTGCATTGCAACGGAGATTTAAATTCAAATAAGTGTTTTAATATAGCCAACCAATTATTTATTTTATTTTGATAAATTAGAAAAATACCATTGACGGAAAGATCGGGGTTTGAATCCCAGTCGGGTGTACTGAGTGGATTTTTTTCTTAAATATTTCCCAAATCTCCCTGCACGCCAATTCGTGTACATTTTCTCAAAATTCAATCTAGGTCATCCTAACCCTATTAGGGTAATTAAATGCGGATTGCCCATACGATAGTAAGATGCGCTGCAAAAAAAAAAATCGCGTGCACTTGTTCGCTGATCGAAATACGGTCTCCTGGGTAAGTCAAGGTTATTATTTAGTAACGAACATAAAGTAGATCTGCCTAACCATAAAAATTTGTCTTAAAGCAGATAAGCCTGCCCACCTATAGAAATTTATCTTAAAGAAAACAGACCCTATTTTAAGCTAAACCATAGTGGAACAAAGCAATATTCACTTGATTTCTTTCATGGTGATAGGAGGGTATACTTACTGTTGAATAATTAAAATTTATTAAATGGGCAGGCTTATATAGGATGAGAGGAGGGGTATTGCTATTATACTCCATTCACGGTAGGAATTGCTCTCTGAAAGGTCTTTTTTCCTACCCATATCCTACTATATAATAGATTTCTAGTAGGGAAAAAGGCCTTTCAGAAAACAATTCCTACGTTGAACAGACTATAGGTATTTGACTTTCCCCATATGACACATCAAATGATTTAAAATTCTGGTATTATGTGAATCTTCATTGCTTTCAATGTTTTATCCTAAAAATTTCAGATTTTTTATTTCGTATATTTATTTATTTTAGGTCTGAATTAATGGCAGCGAACAATGGAGATTTCACGACAAAATAATGCCACGCGGTACTGAAATATCTTCTTTTGTTAAGAGAACTAAGCCAACTAAATGTATGGTGATATGTTAGGTACATTGAGTGAAAAGTGTCCTTCATACTCTACAGTCAAGAACTAGTTTGCTAGTTTAGGGCAGGACATTTCACCACTGAAGAAAATCCTGGGAGACCAATGAACGTGACTTCCTGAAAATGTGGACAACATTCACAACATGATCTTGGAGGATCGAAGAACGTCCGGTCAAAAGATATCAGAAACTCTTGACATATCTTGGGAACGTGTAGGCTTCGTCACCCATGAGATGTTGAAAATTAATATGCTTACAGCCAAATGGTTGCCTAAATGCTTCAATTCTGACCAAAAGCGTGATCTAGTGTTTGCTTCAGTGGCCATTTTGAACCGTTTCAGGAGGGATGCTTTGGGATTTTTGAACAGGCTTGTTACTGTGGGTGAAACTTTTATATATATGTATGATCCAGATACGAAAGAACAATTTAAAGAATGAAGACAGTGGTTTCCTGCGTCCACAGAAGTTCAGGACACAAAAGTCAGCAGTAAGGAAGATGACGTCTGTTTTCTACGACAAAGACAGAATCTTGTTTGTACAACCATCACTGAAAACTATTACATAATACTTTTGTGCAACTCAAGCAGGATCTGGTCTCCTAAACGTCGTGGAAAGCTTTCAAGAGGAGTGCTGTTTTCCAAGACAATGACTATCCTCACACAGCAGAAATGAGCAGATCCACGCTTTGCAGTGCCCAAACACCCGGCACATCCACCTAACTCGGCCTCTTATGACTATCACCCATACCTTAACCTCAAGAAACACCTGAAGGAAACGACATTTTCAAGCAGTGAAGAGTCAAAATCTTCTGCTGATGACTGATTCGTAACACAATCAGCAAACTTCTTTCTGGACTGGTCTAAAAGATTAGAGCAACGCACTGTAGTAATAAGTGAGTTGAGCTCGAGGGGGAATTTGTTGAACATATATTTATCGAACCTGTAGCTTTTGTTTTCTTTACAAAGCCCATAGAATTATCAACCACCACCACCCTACACTCTTCAGAGATGTTAAGTACGGTTATAGCAACATCTAAATGCCATATTCTTTAAACCTTTGTTCTCTGCACACAATAGAAGCACATGCGCCAGAAAGAAACGGGACCGAATCGTCGGACACGCTGACTAAATAAAAGTCAGCCTCCTTAAGTTTGGTTTGCCAGTGACGGGGAAGCCAGGGTTCGAATCGAATGTTTTTTCACTTTCTATACACGCTAGTGCGATACCTTTTCTCCAAAACATTTAACTTCCTTATCTTTGCCCCATTAGTGTAGTTATATAAGTATATCCCGAAAGACACTGAGCAGAATATAATATTGTAATGGATGAACCTGTGTGGCACTGGTTTGTATCCCAGTTAGTTCTTGGTGGCGGTTGTATCCTCCTGTCAACAACTCGCAGAGCATGCAGCAACAAGGTCAAGGTTCGACTTCCGACAGGGGGTAAACGGTAGACTGTTCTGAGTTGAGAGAACTTATACGTACGTTTTCAAGGGCATTTTGAGAGGAGGCATGTGAAGGGAGAAGAGGGGGAAAAATTTAACAAAATCAGGAAAATATAAATGATCCTAAGTAGGAGAAAGAGAGAAAAAAAATGTTCTGCCACAAAAGTGTCCAACATTGTTTAATTTTCTCTGTATGGAAATTACATATATAAGTTAGAGGCCCAGCTGTGATCACACAGTATGCAGCGTCAGTTTCTCAATATATATCAATTTTATATGAGAGAGAGGTCATGTTTCGAACCTAGGCCGGGTGCACCAAGTCAGGTTTAGCAAGTGTGATTGTTCGCTGTGATTTTCCCGACCCCCCCTCCAAGCGAATGCCAGTGTATTTCCTCGAAACCTATCTTCATTATCCCTATCACTTAAATTAAACCGTTAATAGCAATGGTGTAAAACGTAATATAGCTAAAATATATATAATCAAGATTATGATTAAGATGTAAGCTACAAAACACGCCATACTTGTTAAAAAGTTAGCAAAAGCTGTGTTTTAAAAAAAATCGAGAAAATTAGATATTTTATATTTGACATAATTAGTCAAGTATTTTAATGTATTTATTTATTACATGTTTTAGGCAAACGTGTGAGGTTAGTGTTTTTGTTTTATCTGTACCAAATATATGCCTTCTCACGTTTTCTGCTATTTATGCCGAAATATTTGACGACTAATGACACTAATGAAACATTACTCACACTCAAAAGGAGTCCCTCTCTGAATCCTAAACGAGTAAACTTTTTTAAAAAAACTAGTGCACTTGAATAACAAGACCTCCTTGATCTGGTAACGTTCAACTCGGGGTATCTAGCCAAGATTCGAATTCGAGTCTCCTTTAAACCATATCTCCTTCGGGTTCGCCATTTAAGAAAGCGGGCTGCCAAGATTATTTCGCCTAGCCATTGTTAATTTGTTTTGCGTCAAAAATAATTACATTTTAGAGGAAAACTTCAGTCTTGAAGTTAGTCTGCTAAAATTCCGTTCTCTTATGAGAGAAAAACGGAGTCCCAAAAAACTATAGACTTATTACTTGTAGATCACGCATCGAATCTACAGGACCAACATATAGCCTACTACAAATGCAACACTTTAGCCTCTAATGGCGTCACGGCCATTGACAGCTAGTATTCTAGTCTAGCTCTGGGATAGTGGCGTAATGTATGATAGCAAAATTCTGCGCAATCGCAGTGGCTCAATTGAAGCCACAGTTTTTTCCTTACCTCCCATTCCCCCTCCCCTCGCTTAACACCAAGTACACATCCAGCTAACCCCTCACCTCTCCCTTCCATCTTGTGTTACCTAGCTTCTCACATCAAGAGTGAATGTCATTATTTCATAGGGAAGTTTTTGTGACACTAAAAGAGGGACTGAGATTTAAAGTTTGTCAGAATAGTAAGTTATCTAAAAGTATGTTTACTAAAGGTGAAAACATCAAGAATGACATTATTTTGTCAACATTAGAAAGTGTGTTACGTCACACTGATGTACCCACTCTCCCCCATTTAACACCATGTAGACATTAGTCTCCCCCTTCACCCCTTTACAACAGCGTTACGTGGCTTGTGTAATCCCCCCAAAGAGAGATGTTGGTCACGTCTATGGAAGAGGGGCAATAACTAAGCGTGAACAGTCGGCGAGTAATAAGTCATTTTATAAGACATTGTGTATTCACGTTAAACACAACGGCTACGAAGGGAAGTAAGGAAATTAGTATAATACACTCAAACATTCCATGTAAAATCTAACCGTCACTATCAACATAGATAAAAATATAAAGTTGGCCTCATGTCATTTATTTGAGTAAATAAATTCTCTTTTAAAATGAGGCACTTGATGAAAATCTATATTCTGCACTAATAAAATGAATGTATTCAGTAAAACGTTTTATGATATTAAAATGTATTGACAATGTACACATTTTTTTCATAGGAAGAAAAATCATGTTACACCTGTCTAGCAAACACTAAATGACAACAAAAAACGCGCACCTAAAACACGTTTCAGTTAGCCCGGGTTTCAGCTATGCAAAATTTGGCTAATCAAACGACCAAACCAGGGTCCACTAGACATGCGACCAAACCAGGGTCCACTAAACATGCAGTCAACTATTCTAACCACTAAACCAAAAGGGTTATGTTATGTGTGAACTTTTTTATCTACCGCATATTTACTATTTGTTCGGGGTGTACGCATTTTAAACACGCTAATGGAGTAGGTTTAGTGGAGGAGGAATTCATAGGAAATGCAACCGCATTTGCGTGGAGGGCCAGTGTGTAAGCTAATTAAGGAAAATAACTCCCGTGTACTCAGTAGGGATTCAACCCCCGTCCTACCCGTTACGGGCAGACCAGACTAAACGAACTTTACAGTTATTCCTAGTGCCCACCGATTCGGGTTGTGTGTTCAAAGCTAACCTTTGCATTGATAATTACCATCCTTACATTTTCTTCGAATGAAACTATACACGATGCTAAGTAGCATTCCAAATGTTAATTTACAGCCAAGTAAGTTTGTTTGTCAGTGTACCAGTGGTTCAATCCCACCGTGCGACGAACAATATGCATGGTAATGATGGAGACGTCGTGACGCCACGTCGCCACTTCTTCGGCGCGCTTCTTTTAATAAAAGAATATACAGTCCACAATATTTTATTATTTTTTAGGAAAGACTAATATATTTTGTAAATTAATACACAAATTCACCCATATAGTGTTATTATTATTACTAAATTTTGAAAAATATCCTAAATAAAATGTGATATATTATAAAGACGGATCGAATCTTATTTTAGTCTGATAAGAATTTAGCATTTTATTTTAAATCCTATGATCTTAAAAAATAAAAAAAGGAAAAATTAAATAAAATACTGTTTTGTTTAGAATTATTTAGCATAGTACATGAAATGTATTTATTGAAAAAGTTATAGAAAATGATTATTGATTTTTCTTTTGATTTGTCATTTTTTTACGTTATAAAGAACCAAGAGGTTAGCTTTTGAGTGAATTATTTATAAGAGATTTTGATATTATTTTGCTATTTTATTCTTCGCTAACTAAAACTATAATGTCGTGTTTCGACTGTTTTCCTAACAAAACAATCCTATATAATATTCTATTCTCTAGATTGCATAAAATTGTTACATTAAATTAAGGCATTTGCATTCAATATTTTTTATTTTCAATATATATTTAAATACTTTTTAATGAGATTCTTTAGAATCTCAAATTTGAGAATACTTTAGGATTCGAGGAATTTAAGCGTACTATCTCTATATGAAAGTAAAACTGACCAAAAGTAGTGAAAGCGTGTTTTTACAGGAGACAATCTTTTCTGGTTTTCTTTTTCTCCTATCTATAATATAATTAAACGCTACATTTGTCTCTTTGCTTTCGATTTATTTTGTTTATTTGTTTGTTTACAGTAAGTTACTAAAGTACTCATCGGATCGAGAGGGGACTTCTGTTGTACTTCTTATCTTAAGAAGAAAGAGCAGGCTATATAGGCCTACCATTACGTTATCTCATCAGCGAGCAAAGCAGAGTCGAAAAAACTGTTAGTGTGGTTACATTTGCGTTTTAAATTTGTAACAATTCAAATATATTAATTTTTAATGTATACATCTTATTTGTAAGTCTCCTTGGAAAAGAAGGGTTTGGAGATATCATCAAATCTAGTATAAATCTCCTTGCCAACGTGTGTTTTAAAGGTAGGCTTTCAGTCATTCAGTCATTTTATGCACACATTAAAAGGTAAATAGTGTTTATGTCACAAATAAAACATACACACAAGTAGCCTGTCACTTGTCGTTTGGTCTTTGATTTATCTAGGTAAGGCTTTGTTTATATTCATGTGTAGCGCTTAGCTAATGGTAAACCATGCATAATGTAAAGCGCTTAATTCATATAAATAATAGCCAAAGCTATTATTTATGCTTTTAGTGGGAATTACTCCATCTAGATATCATATTCTGAAAATTGAAAAATGACACCTGGACACGGGAATCGAACCCGGGACCTTTGGCTTAGTACGCCAATGGTCTAGCCACTGAGCTATCCAGGATTCGTCCCGTGCCCAGGGTCATTCTTCACTCATATTTTAAGGCAGAGCCTATTATGTACGTGCGGAAATCGTCGGCTACAAGTGTGTGATTATATTAATATCATGAGCTATCAGATAACGCAGCCATCTTCGACTCGGTAGTTGAAGAATTTATAATAAAACTATTTATAATAAAATGTAGTGAATAAAGATGTGGTTTCCAACCTGGGAGGGGGCGGGGGGCGCGAAGCACTTTCAGGGTAGGAGGGGAGGGGCGTGGAACAATTCGGAAATGAAGTGTTCATGCACGTGTTAATTTTCCAGCTCGCAAGCTTCGAATTTGCCCCCAATTTTCATTTCTACCCTTCCCCTAAGCAAAATATTCTCAAACCTTTTAGACCAAAGAAGCCCTTGCCCCAGAAAAAGTATATGCAGGTAGCCCCCATAGCAGTTTTACACTAATATTATAAACATTCAATAGCGACAATTAACGTTAACAAGTAGAAAGTATAACCCAAACGGAAAATCTCACTTATTTTGGCTGCACCTTTGGCAAATGTCCTTTACTCAGATTTGAAAAATGGTCAATCCTAATTACTGATGCTATTTTACAATGTGAAAAACAAATAAAAGAATATTATAAAATGCCCTAATGGAGCCTGAGATAACTGGCGTAGCCCAAGAGCTCCACGGAGCACAGTTTGAAAAACGTTGCCTTAAGCTACCATTGCAGCCACGTACAAAACCACCGAAACTTCAACTATGACGCTCATAAAAACTAAACAGAGACGTAGACTTGAGGTGAATAGCGGTTTGCAGTGTGTTTTGTCAAACATCAAACTCAATACTTAATACGAGATTATTAAAATAAAACCGTGCCAACCACTGTCCTGCCAGTGTTACATTGATTTTTGTATTGTGAGAGAGCCAGAGTCAGCGTGCTAGCAATAACTTATTAAATTTTGGTATTTTTTTAAGGCTATTTTATGGTTTTGCGTCCAAATGAGGTTTATTTAGTTGTGTTTCTTTGATAGTAAATTTAAACTATTTATTCTGTTGTTTAGTGAAACGTGTTCACGTAAAAGAACCACTTTTAGGGTGCTTACATTTGCATTTTAAATTTAGGTAAGGTTTCAGTTAGTTTCTGCTGTTTTATTGTGCATTAGGTTTATTTAGTTTTGTTTCTTGGTACCTAATTAACAGCACAATTTTATTTTATTTATTTCAATTTACTTCATTGATGTATCTTATGTAGTAAATATATATGCCTATGATAAAACGCTTAAGATTTGTATGTGCATTCGAATGTTGTGGTAGTAGTATAAACGATAAAAATACCAAATAGCCAATTTTTTGAATGTTTGTATGTCTTTTTGTTTCCAGTAAACTTAAAAATTACTCATCAGATCGAAACTTAGCTTCTGTTGTATACTCATTTTTCAGGGAATCGTGGTAAGCCCTATACAAACACGCTATTCCATCATAGAAACAAGTAGTGTCAAAAAAACCGTGTGTAAGCAGTGGACATTCGTCGCGGCCGGTATCGCGGGTACAGAAGTTGGCAAGTGATATGAGCAGGGGTGTGGAGGGGGAGAGAATGGGGGTGAGGCCATGTTTATTCTTGAATCTTCATACGCACATAAAACACTGCTCTCGGAATAAGTTTCGTTCTTTTCTAGCATTTGAAGTTGCCGAATGTGTTGCTGTATTGTTTGAAGCGAGCGAAGCCGCGGGCAAATGCTAGTTAAACAACTAGAAGCGTATCCCTAACTCACCCCACGGATATCCAGTAACGTAGGTATAGCTTGGCTATCTTACAAATGGACTTTTCCAGGTTTTCCGGAGCTAATTTCCATCTTTTCTAGTCAATATAATATTCCAAACATTATTTTATTAAGATTGCAACATAATGTAATGATATTTTTGGACACGTACACATTCTGAAATATAATTCTATGCCAGTGTTAAAAGATATCAGCCTAAAGCAATGGCCTGCCAAATAAAGCGATCTAAGTTAGATTTCAGTGAGATAATAAGGAGACATTAAAAGATCGCCACACATTAGTACAACTTAAAGTTGTTGTGAGACACATTATGTTATAGTTTATTCTTCCTATTATGTAATCAATTCTTGCACATGCACATAACCAACACACAACTTTGTCCAACAACACTCAGTGGAGGGTGAGAAGACAACTTGAAAATCAAATGATGACTTTGAGAATTGAGATTAGCATGCTCAACTGGGACGGCTGTGTTAAAATGGTTTTTAAGTGTGTATTAATTGAAAAAAGATATATATGTTTACTATTGTAAATAAAAGTTGCATATTTTCAAGTGAAAATGTGAAAATTCCAGAAATTTTATCAAATTCCCTGGCATTTCCATGACTTTTCCCTGACCAAGCAAATTTCCTGACTTTTTCCTGTTTTCCAGGTTTTCATGATTGCTGGACACCCTGATTTGGAGCATCTTTTAAAAAAATACATTCTTTTTTTCTGTCAATAATGTTTTGTTAATAGTATTATTTTGATTGATATCAAATATCAAGATTGACAAGATCAGCTCACATGACTTACTGTATGAATATATGACAGTTGTTACTGTAACTTTTTTTTAAATATCAGATACTGTTCTCCATCCAGTGTTCTTATCTGTCGATCATATATTATTATAGCACTATCCGGTCTATCTTGAACAAACCTCAAACAAATCAACTTTTAAAACATTAGAATTAGTTAGTTTGGGATATGTTTTTGCAAAGTTAACGTTTTTCATGCCATGTCTTAATACCCATTCAGGGTACCCGCTTATTTAACTAAACTAATACACGCTTCAGTGACCAAATGGTCTAAGGCGTCACTCAGACTGGCCTGCTGAGGACGGGATGATCAGGGTTAGAATCCCGGTCGGGTCTACTGAGGGTGGTTTTCCCTAAATGGTTTCTTTCTCTCCTTCCATGCAAATGCGGGTATATTATCTCTAAAATGCTTCCTACCTCAATCTTAACCCATTAGAGTAATTATCATATATGCGTATAGCCTGAACAGGTAGTACGACGCATTGATTAAAAAAACTAATGAGGTAGGAATGAGTAAGGTACAACTTTAAAATAATATGTATTTGTATTTGAGTGGAGGGAGCATAGGAAACCATTTAGAGTTTAAAAAAATCAGTACACCCAACCGGTATCTGAGCCCCGACCTCAACGTCATCGGCAAACTAGATCAGACGAGCTTGACGTTAAGCTCGCGTGACCAACGAAAAGAGTATTAATCAAGAAATATAGATGAAAATCTTTCAGGATGGCGGATCGGATAGAAGTATAGTTCATACTATATTGCCGCGCATGCGCATAGCTCAACTGGCAGTATTCGCAAAAGATCGTGCGTGGTGAGACAAGTGACCTAAATGACAAGGAGGGAGAGGGAGAGAGACAGAGAGGACGGGCTTGATTAAATGTTTTCTGTTATTGAGTGACAAAGTTGTCACCATGTCAGACAATCGTGTGAACAACCTTATTTTATTTTGTTATCGCGGTGTCCCCTCTACAACATTTTTTCTGTCTCTTTCTCCACATTTAAGAGTCAGCAAGACCCATCAATCTAATGGAAGAGGGACGGCCACGTTAGGTTAGAATAGGTTAGGTTAGGTTAGGTTAGGTTAGGTTAGGTTAGGTTAGGTTAGGTTAGGAGAGGT
>CABFWB010000467.1:140752-160250 GCA_902151455.1 Timema bartmani | reverse complement strand
ATGGTCTAGCAGTCAAAGTTTCTGGCTACAGATTCAGAGGTCCCGGGTTCGATCCCCAACGCTCCCAGATTTTTCTGTAAAACAAAAGGTCTGGAACGAGGTCAACTCAGCCTCGTGAGGACGAATGAGGAGTTACTTGAATTAAAAAAGTAGCAGCCTCAGTCTAGAAAACTGAGATGATCTGCTGGAGTGTTTGTTGTGCTGACCATATGACACCCTATAGTCACGGAAGTTGGCACTATCTTCGCCAATAGACTGCGGCTACCCGGTCGGTATGGCACGATTGCGGGCTGACGCCATGGAATTTTAAAAATTATTTTGCATGGTTATACATAGCTTTATCTTGTATAAGATTCTAATTGGTTAGCTATGAGATAAAGAAAAAGAAGGATATGGAAAAAATTGAAAAAGGCTGTGCTGAAGGAAGAAATGCTGAGAAGACATTATTACTCTGGACCTCTGGACTCGATTAGTAATAGAACAGTTTATTATAAAACGAAGTGAACAGTTTTGTCCTACACACTAGACCTTATGTTACTTTATCTATAAGGAAAATGGTCTTTTTTCACCAGTGTCGCAGCCAAAGGGAAAAGTCCCCTAGCACCCTTCTATCGGCAGACCTTCTCAGCCAACCTAAAGACAAGGGAGTTTTAAGGTGGGATTGGAGGGAACTAGAGTTAAGGTCAGTAGTTTTACAGATTTATAGATTTTTTTTGCCTGAATAAATATGTTTTCAGTAGATACATTAGTTTAAGTACACATATTAATATTACTAGTTCTTGAATATTTGTTACAAGTACAATTACAATTGAAAAGAAACCATTTAGATTCAGAGAAATATTCATGTTCGAATTCGGCGGTTCTCATGAAAAACATTCAAAAACTATAGGGATTAAAATAAATAGAAAATTAGACTAAACTAAACGAATCTATTGGAGCAATTTTGTATATGTTTTTACCAAAAAGGTGTTTTGCTATATAAACAAAATTGCCTTAACTCCCGTTTCTTTCCATCACATTTTAACGATTCACTTCAAGAGATGAGATTCATTTTCCCATTTGTTTTTATTAAATATTAATTTGAAATTGATTTTTAAAAGGGACACCTCACTTAAAAATAATATTATACTGTTTATTAAGTTACTTTGAAATGGATAGACTCAACCTTGGATATAATAACATATTACAAAGATTAAAAATATGTTCTTTTGAAAATGCGATTATCGATATTTTTTTTTCATTGCACCGTTTTTTGTTTACTAACTATTTACTTATAGGTTAACATAATTCTAAACCATTCGGCGCTATCGTATTTTCTTAGTTTAGCCAATGCCAGTGACGTATTTATGCTAACAGTGATGATTTCCCCTCACTCCTACCCCTCATTCGATATTTTATATGTAACGTTATTTTACAACATGTTCAAGTAGTTCTAGATTTTTTTAGATTTTTTCTATTTAAAATGCCAAATATGACATCGATTCATTAACAGCTCACCAAATGACCAATTTTTAAATTTATATTTCTTATAAATAATACAATAGTAGGCCTACCCATAGGCCCCTGTAAGTTCCTCTTCTCTCCAAACAAATCCTTCCTAGACCCCTAAACCAAAATGAAGGACAGCTTGCCCGATACCAAATATACTGTAATATGAATGACACAAACTTAGGGTGTTTGAAAACAAGGTGCTTACGAAGATATTTGGTCCAAAAAGAGATGAGCCTAATGGGGAATGAAGGAGGTTACATAGTGATGAGTTACATAGTCTTTACTCATCAAAATACATTGTAGGATAATCAAATCTCGTAGATTACGGTGGGCAGGACCGTGTTCAGGGTATTGACCCAATGGGAAGACCTAGACGCAGGTGGGAGGATAACATTAGAATGGGTCTGAAAGAGATAGGGTGTATTGAGGTAGACTGGCTAGAACTAGCTCAATAGAGGGATATGTGGCGTACTTTAGTAAATGTGGCGTTGAACTTTCGAGTTCCTACGCACTACGGTAAATAGCTGATGAATGACACAAACGGTACCACAGCTTGAAGCGTCAAGTTCATAACATTCAAAATTTCCGGTAACGGAGAATTAGAAGTTCGACTCTCGACCAAACACTTTTGGGGGTGATTTTTTTCCCCTTAGCTTATCCAGGCCAATGCGGGTGCACTTCCTTTAAACCGCTTTTCCTATACCTATCAATTAAATTAAGTTGTTACAAAATAGGTTCTTATAAATACTAGGCCGGAGTTGTTAATTCATGAACTGAGATATTCGTGTATTAAAATTATAAGATATTAACTTTAAAATGTTTCAAGAGTCTTGTAAATTTAGTGCGTAATCAAGGCCTACTATCTTTGATATTGGACCGAAAAATGCCATAAGCATCCCCCCTCTCCCCCCATTCACCTAAACCCCCTCATGCTCCGCCCCGTCAAGACAGCGAAGTCTAGGAAAACATTAGTTCCTCTTGGCGCCGTCACTTGCGATAACAGAATAATTTATCAAGTTCTCAAACTCGCGGGCTTCTCTCCCCCCCTAACCCAACTTTCTTGTAGCGGCGCAACACCGAGAGGACAGGACAAGTGGACCCCTAAGTGTGTCAAGGTGAAGTTCAAGTGGCACTTTGTCAAGAGTGAGAGGTGAGCGTCAACAAGTAGCCCCGCGACGCCACGCACTGACCGGCACATCAAGCAGTGGGATTGTTATACTCTGGTCTGGGGCCACGCGGACTAAACGTCACGATCCTCTTACCTTGGTTTGCCAGTGACGGGGAGGTCAGGGTTAGAATCCCAGCTGGGTATACCAGGGGTGATTTTCCCTCGAAGGTTTTCCACTCTTCCTCCATGCGAATTTGAGTACACATGCTCTTAAATTATATCTTCCTCATCCCCTAGCCCATTAGTGTGTGTGTGTGGGGGGGGGGATATTAATAGCCCGGATGGGTAGTAAGGTGAGGCGCAAAAAAAATTACAAAAGAAGGTTTAAAGTGTACTTTACAACGACGTTGTAAAACCTATTTCATATATTTCCTGGAGAAAGAACGTTTTCAATACGATATTATTAAAACGACCCACACCTATGGGCACGAGGACAAAGGCATCGGTTACCTCGTCTCGTCTGGTTTGTTGGTGAGAGGGAGGTCGGGATTCGATTCCCGTACAGATATATGGTAGGGTGGGGATATTTGGGTCGTTTTAACTTTAATGTATGTTTTCACCTATAATATGCATGTGAAAAAATGTTAAACAATTATTTATATCTTTATTCGTGTCTTCTGAACAATACCTAGTAATAGATTTTTTTGAAAAAATAATCTAAAGAGAAAATAAGTTAAAAAATTCATTATAAAGTGGAAATAACGTTTTAATAAAAACGTGGGGCTATTTGGATCAGAGATAGGATTATTTGGATCACACATTTATTGTGATATTTTACTATCAGTATAGTTAATCTAAAGATAAAATAAGTTAAAAAATTCATTATAAAGTGGAAATAACGTTTTAATAAAAACGTGGGGCTATTTGGATCAGGGATAGGGTTATTTGGATCACACATTTATTGTGATATTTTACTATCAGTATAGACATTTTAAAATGTTTTTATTTACAACTAGATGCAAACAAAATGTTTATATATATTTTCCACACTTAAACTGTTTTTGTCCAAACATACTTCATGAAATGACGATTAGCAGGCTTGACACCGATACAGTCTCCTTTTCCAATTGAATTTTTGTCAAGAAAAGTTAATTTACAAAAAATCCATGGTGCATTTTCTTATTTTTCTTCTTAATATTTAGATCTATGACCGACGTCATAGTCTTCATCTGAATGGTCGGGTGTGGCCAACTCAGCTAAAATACGTTTTTTTAGGATTTTAGGGCACTCGGTATTTCAAGGTCCTACTAGTATTAATACAGGGCTGTCCAAACTACAACTTACTAATACAGCACATCCAAAGTATTTTGACGAAACAAAAATACCTTTCCAAATAAACTAGAGCTATTCTTCAAGCTTTGAATGCCAGTGAGAAATATCGTGTATAGTTTATTAGTTTAGTTTGATTTAAAATGTAATTCATAAGTTTTTATTTTTAAATCAAACAACGCTAATAATTATTGGACAGCATATAAGCTCACTTTACAAAATGTCAGAAAGCGATAAATAATTAATGTTATGTTCTAAAACCATTTAAAAACGTAAACAAAATAATGATCCAAATAGTCCTGGAAGCAAACTTTTTCCAATATAAAATAACTATTGTTTCCCGATAAAATACGCTCACACCTCTTTGTCATGAGCCCATAAGATTTAACTATGTATTTTTTTTAAATACTTCAAATTCTACAACCATAAAAGGGTAAAACCTTATGACGCAAAGACGATTATTTATATCACTAGGAAAAGTATGTCAATCTCAATAAGATTGATTTCGTTAAAAAAAAAGCAACTATTCAAACGTTTAAAAAATAAAAAAAATAAAAAATCATACCAATTTTCAGCCAGTAGATCATTTAATAACTTATAAGAACTAAACACCAGAATTGCTGCGCAGTATCTTGAATCCTTATTTTGATTCATACAGCCCCTTGATTCAAATAGCCCCAACCTACCATACAGAGGTGATTTCTCCTAAATGTTTCCCCCTATGCAATTACGGGTACATTTACTTTCCACTAAATGTTATCTTCCTCATTATTGTAAATGTTCGGATAGCCCAGACGGATAGTATGAGACAGTACCCGTAAATTATTAAGATTAGTTAGTGAGTAGAATTGTTTCTTAAGTTTGTGCAAAGTACAGCGCGCACACTCTCCCCCATTAGTAGGTGTTTCGCTAGGTTCATATTATCCAAATTGTTATAATTTCTCCAACTATTATAAAAATGTATGTATGTACGTTTAAGTGCTATTGGAATACTCATGTCAAGAAAGAACAAAAAGGTATGGTCACGACATATTATTATTGTTAGAAGTGCTTTGGCAAAGGCGTCAGTCTCATATTGTCTGAACGTGGTTCGAATCCTGGCCAGATTCCCTCGTGGATCATTTTATCAATCCCTCTCTGTGCGGATGCATTTTCCCTTAGTTACCCTCCTATCTCTACTACTAAGATTAAATCACTAATAACCTTTATATTGAACTCACTTATAAAATAATATATTATAATTTTGGAGATTTTATGCACTATTATAATGCTTCCAAGCCTTTATAGACATAAATAAGTTAATAACGTTCCGAAAAAATTGACAATGTCATTGTTTGAAGTAAATCCCCCTTAATTTGAGTATTCGTGCTTACACAAATTCTTAAATACACCAAATGCACATGCGGGCAAGTGAGCAACTCGGATGCGCAGTTACTTATTTATCGCTAAATTCAACAGGAGAATTAGTCTATCAACGCTTTGTTCAAGGGGTTGAAGCCGAGGTTTGCGGTTGAGAAAATGCATTAATATTTGCCTGGAGAGGTCACAATTATAATTACATCGTGAAGAGCCATCAAATTAGGCACTAACAATTTCCCAGCTGGATATTTACTTTCCGAACATGCTACATTTTGGGATAGAGTTCTAGATTTCATCGTCATGTCAGAAAATACACTTAAAATTAAAGTTTCGTTTAAAAATCAAAATGCAGTTAGCTAGTATTTTGTGCTATAAAACAAATTACTCATCGAGGACGAAATTATCAACTATGTTGATAAAAGCCCCTACATTGCACCCAGCCAGGATTCAAACCCGATTTACTCGGGCAGTCGGGAGTACAACCATGCCGGTCACATACATCTCTGTTAGTCTTGAGAATAATGTGGCCAGTATGCCAAACACTTCAGTTATTAAGGAATTTTTTTTATTTTTCTTAGCACCACGTCTTACTACCCTTTCGGGTTATACGCCTATGTACTAATTACGCTAATGGGTTAGACATTATGAAGGGTTTATTTAGAGGAAATGAACCCACATTTGCGTGGACGGAGAGTGGAAAACCATTTAGTAAAAACCACTATCAGTACCCACGACAGGGATTCGAACCCCAGTCTCCCCGTCATCCACGGTTTATTCTATTGTGAGAATGACGCCTTAAAATATGCGGCCACCGAAGCGGCTAGTTATTAGTATTAATATTATTACTGTAATAATTACTTCAGTAGGCTAGTAATTATTTTATGGTCTAGCAGGATCAGCTATGCAAAAACGAAAAAAACTACCCGCCGATATTGGTTCATACACTCGAAGATTTTAACTCTAACAATAATAATATTGTCAAGTAACTTTTGAAAGCTCATATTATGTCGTCCATACAGCGCAAACAAACACCTCTTCTCTCTTTTTTATTTAATTTTGTTACCAGGATTTAAGTGTGCAAGCACCGTTACATTCTTATCAGAAACATAAAAGGTACAGGCGACCACTAAAATTCTGGCACAAGGCAACAAAAACAAGCCAAATACAGCGTCGTCTAGAAGCAATAGTCCAACAAGGTATAGAGTATTCGAGTTATTTTACAAAATAAAAGTTTTATCTTTCCACTGCATCTTACTACCCATCTATGCTATACTCATTTTAATCACGCCAATGCGATAAGAGTGGATCAAACGAAATATAACTGCATTTGCGTGAATAGCGAGCGAATGAAAAAATAACATTTAGTAAAAAAAAAGCACCCGCACTTCTCCCACTTGAATTGGAGTCTCCCGACCTCCTCATCACCCATCGAATGAAAAAATAACATTTAGTAAAAAAAAGCACCCGCACTTCTCCCACTTGAATTGGAGTCTCCCGACCACCTCGTCACCCACAATCCATACTAGATGAACCCTACATTTAGTCTACGTGCCCAGCAATGCAGGTAGAAATTAATAAGCGGTATCACGGTTCCGTCGATTCTTCACTTTGGGACTGGATCTGCTTCCTAGAAGTTTGTTCTCAATTTTTTTTTATCTCAACATATAGGCTGAAATGAAATTAATATAAAGTTGACCTTAATGTAGAATTTTCAATGTATGTGTATTAAATAAAGTGTCTCAAGCAAGTTAGACGTAATTAAGGCAGTATGGAAGGGGACGCGAGATAAAGTCAGTGTTTTTACAGTTTTTATGAAAAAAAAATTGCCCAAAATAAATAAAATATTGATCCAGTACAAACATAAAATTTTATTTTATTCACATGGTGACCTCAAAATTTCTTGAATATATATCCATCAAGAGTGTTCTGGAATTTAATGAGAACATTTTATCTTCATTTAAAAAGTTTGCTGGATAATGCCACCATGCTCAAGATAGAAATCAACATGTGAAGAAAATTAACCTCTTTGATTGTACTGGAGCAATATTTTATTTTATTTTGGCCATAAAAACTGTGAAGACACTGACCTTTTATTTCATCCCCTCCCACCCCACCCTCAAACCCTCAAAACCCCTTCAATATTCCTGAGGGAGTAGCAATTCGAACAGGTAGCCTCAGTCTAATTTCCATATGAAGAGTCTTTTAGAAAATACTAACATATTTCTCCGCGGCCAACATTGATAGTGTTTTACTATATTATTAGTGTTATTTTATAGGTGACAGCTGCATATCACATGATTTGACATATGAATATGTGAAAGTAGAGCTAGTATCTTTTCTATCCATCAAATAGGCTCTTCCTACGAAAATTCAAGTGTAGCTTCAGCGATGCCCACTTAGTTGTTGAAACCTACATCGGTGATCGCCTGGTCTAACGCGTCACTCTAGTGTTAAGACTGAAGTAATGGGGGGGAGAACGGTGTTCCAATCGTGGTTGGGTGAACTGAGGATGGGGTATTTTTCAAAACAGTTTCCCACACTCTCTCCACGCAAATTCGTGTACATTTCTTCTTAGAGACTAACTTTCCCACACCT
Source organism: Timema bartmani (assembly GCA_902151455.1). Taxonomy (NCBI): domain Eukaryota; kingdom Metazoa; phylum Arthropoda; class Insecta; order Phasmatodea; family Timematidae; genus Timema; species Timema bartmani. Next base: position 152,368 of record CABFWB010000467.1, on the reverse strand, counting down.
ACCCTATTGGCGTAATCGAGGGGATCGGGGCAAAACATGTTAAACCTCATATATTTAGATGGTATATATTTGTTACCGTTAACGTAATAAATTAGTTATGGTGCATAATGACCGGTTATTTTCCAAAATATTCTATATTGGTAGTTAATGTGATTAAATACATGCAATAATTTATTATTTTAACCAGTTATTTTACATAACAACAAAACCTGTTGGGCTGAAGTGATAAATTATAATATTCTGAAAATCTATTGGTTAGGTTAGAGATTCCATATCAAGATAACACCACACGTCCGCACTCAATGAAAGATGATGAGCTCTATCCCTTTAACCAGAGATGCTGGTTATTATTCATAATAACACGTTAATGTGAATAATTTGACTGCAACACGAAAAAAATATATCACATTCACCAGAGCTATTGGTTATTACAAACAGCCGGTGATTATGCATATTAACCTGATTTATCGTATTAACTGCAACATATTCACTTTTTAAACGTCTATAAAATCCTGAAATATAGCTATAAAGAACAAATGAAATATCTGTCGATATTAGCTATACTCAAGGCCTTGACTGACTATAAAACAACTTGAAATTCAAGAGGTAAGGTACCAGAAATAGCTGCTAACACATTTTTTCATAAAATGAGGGTTATCATGTTTATCCCCCGACCCCCTCAATGAGTATAGCCCGAATGGGTACTAAGACGTGGTGAGAAAAGAAAGATAAAAATGTTTGTGGAGGATGATGATTATCAAGGATTAAGAATGATGTGATTCAGTTTCTACAATTATTCTATGTTTATTTAAGGATATTATATAGTTTACAATACAGACATTGTTGAATTTGTCAGGTCTTAATGGACCAACGGATAGCGAATGTTGTGTGAATTACCCATATTACATAAAGACAAAAAACAGTTGCGGCCAAATTGATTTGGATTGGTTTTTGTGATTCAATTTGTTAACTGACCCATCACTAAAAATAAAATTAAAAATTATTTAAGGTGGCCTATAGGCTAAGCGGTAGAGCTCCTTCCACACACACACAATGAACATTATAAAATAGCTGAGAAAGTTGAATTGGAAGAATACCTTTTAATATGGGAAATATTTGAAAATTCTAAATATTTTGAAAAGAGCTCTAACGATTTGGTTCAAAATAGGTATCAAGGGACTATTTAACACTATCAATAATAATGTATCTCTATTGATCAAAAATTAATTACATCAAAGGTAGTTTACTTAGGACAAATTATAAAAAAAAAGTAGTTTTTTTTTAAATTGACCTTAAAGATTGAATTCAATCTGGGAATAATTTTTCATTTTGATTTAAAATTTATATATAAAGAGTGATTATTATGATTAACAAGATGATGTGTTTGTATTTATGAGAAAAAGATACGAGGGTAGGAGACTCAAAACTTCTTCGAAGCCATATTACACAATAATTATGAGAAAGTTTGTGTGATTGTGTCGTAACATTTATTTGGGCTCTAGTTTGTGCGATTGTGTCGTAACATTTATTTGGGCTCTAGTGTGTGCGATTGTGTCGTAACATTTATTTTGGGCTCTAGTTTGTGCGATTGTGTCGTAACATTTATTTGGGCTCTAGTTTGTGCGATTGTGTCGTAACATTTATTTGGACACTAGTTTGAGTGATTGTGTCGTAACATTTATTTGGGTTCGTTTTCATATAAAACGTAAGGATTCGTCATAATATCGAAATCGATTTTTTCACGATCACAATACTTTCTCTTGATTTTATAACGTAATAAGGGTGAGGGAGAGCCCATGGTATAAAAGTTTAAGAACCTCTGAGCTAGACGGAAGACGCCAGTTTCACTGTGGTACGGTTTTAATTATTCTGCTTTTAAAAACAGCTGATCTGAGACCAGTGAACACGTTTTCCCATACTTTAAGAAAATACGATAGAATTGAAAAATAATAATACTAAAGTGAAAAAAAACTATTAAATTGATCTCAATTTAAGAAACAAATAGCCAAAGCTATTTATTATTTATGCTTTTAGTGAAGATTACTCCATCTAGATATCATATTCTGAAACACAAGTGGCAGCAATAAGCCAACTACCGAGTCGAAGTTGGCTGCGTTATCTGATAGCTCGTGATCTTAATAAAATCACACATTTGTAGCCGACGATTTCCGCACGTCCATCACAGACCGTGCCTTATAATATGATTTAAGAATGACCCTGGGCACGGGATGATTCCTGGTTGGCTCAGTGGTTAGAGCATTGGCGTCCTAAGCCAAAGGTCCCGGGTTAGATTCCCGTGTCTAGGTGTCATTTTTCAATTTTCAGAATATGATCTCAATTTAGCTGTTGTCAACCGAAGAATGACCGTAATTCAATACGTACACTGGTTTTTAAGATAGACAATGAGTGAGTTGGTTTCGTTAGGTCTACTCTTAACAAAAATGTTTAACTCAAAGGGGTGGCCAAAAAGGCGATGGTCCAGGGCGACGACAGGCGCGGCCATACATGCATACAAATACCATAATAACTCGTCCACTTACATCGAGAGTACAAGCACTATTTGGAATTATTCTTAGGTCAAAATTATTTTAATAGTTTCCAAAACATTGAAATAAATTAATCTCTATTAAGATAAGAAAGAAATTCGGCTATATGGTCCATTTTAAATCCCACATTTTTGTTTAATCTTGTCATTTGATCAGTTTACAATCGGGAATATGTTGGAAAATTTAATTTTATATCAAATAACATCAAGACAACTTGTAAAGCCCAGTAGCAATGGCCGATCGATCTAAGGTTCATATTTAGGAAGGCTACGCGTTTATACGTTTTGAACTTTCGTGACTTCCTCAGGTTTTCCAATCACTCGCCCAAACAAAACAAAAAAAAGTTTCAGGCTTTTATATGAAAAGTTACACAGCTCCAAAATCATGTTATTTTAATATTTTATGTTTGACGCAAGACACCGTTGTCCGTGTAGGTTATTTAGTGGAGTTACATCCGACCCCGTGGTTCGTGCACCTGGCTACGAACCAAGAGGTCCCTGGTTCGACTCCCGGATGGTATCTTGGGTACTTTTCTCTTCAGAGAAATTGAGGAATTATCCCAAGGGTCACCAGAAGTTGGTGAATTAAGCTTGAATTAGATTTTTTTAATGAATTTTTTTTGTCTAAAGATGAAACACAAGGCATAGGAATTTGATATAGTGCCTAAGTTGAAAAAAACGTGTTTAAATTTTAATCATTTACTAATTATTCAAGATAGCAATTTGGTAATGATTGAAAACTTTTTTTTTAACTACCTGAATGAATTTTTTTAAAAGGACGCAAGTAAGTCTCACTGATAACATTCTTTAAAGCGAAAATTGGCGAAACTTCGGGTCCAAACCAACTGAATGTAGCGTGGGCACCCAAGATTTGAATCAAATCCAAACGCATTAAAGATAGTTCCCCCACCCACTCTTACTCCAAATGTGATGTATTTAATCTTTTTCTTAACGGTGATGGTGAAATTCCTTAATATTCATCCACATCATCCTGTCCTTCAAGGAGCGCTCATGATAGTTGCTGTAAAGAATGAGAGTAGGTGTACAAGACCTTATGTTGTGTGTGTAATATACTGGAAGCAGTGTCCCGCCTCGGTGGCGTAGTTGGCTAACGCGCTAGTCGTGTTGAGCTCAACTGCCGAGATCAAGGTTCGAATCTCGGTCGGGTGAAATGGGGTTAGGTTTTTCCTAAGTGGTTTTCCGCTCTCCCTCCACGCAAATGCGGGTTCACTTCCTCTAAATTCAACCTTCCAAAATCCTAATACATTAGCGTAATTAGTACTTATGCGTATAACCCGAACGGGTAGTAAGACACGGTGCTAAATAATAATAATGTAAGCAGTAGTAGGATTTTAAGGCTTTTCAGAAGGCTTGTCCTACCAAAATCAGTGTTTACTATTTCCATTCGGGATATCTACAATTTTAACTAATTTAAGAGCACATGATGAAGAAGGTGGATTTTAAGGGGCCTCACCTCCATTTGTTTTAAGAAACTACAGAAAAGACTAATTGAAATTTTCACAATGTAGCCAACCCTAGCACAACCAGACAGGATTCGAGTTTGGTTCCTGAGGCTCAACGGCTGGGTAGCTAAAGAACCGTAGATGGATCCCAAGGGAAACCTACGGCGGATTTACTTCTTCTGAATAGGTTTAACTTTTTACACCCGCCTCGGTGGCGTGGTTGGCTAACGCGCTAGTCGTGTTGAGCTCGACCGCCGAGGACGGGGAGATCGAGGTTCGAATCTCGGTCGGGTGAGCTGGGGGTGGTTTTTCCTAAATGGTTTTCCACTCTCCCTCCACGCAAATGCGGGTTCACTTCCTCTAAATTCAACCCTCCCAATTCCTAATCCATTAGCGTAGTTAGTACTTAAGCGTATAACCCGAGCGTGTAGTAAGACGCGGTGCTAAATATTATTATTAATATTATATCTTTTTACTTTCAAATTTTTCCTCCTCGCATCTTGCTATTCATCCAGGCTACATGCGTGTAGCTACACTAATGAGTCAGGGTGGAGAGCGGTTTGATTTAATGGAAATGTGTCCGCATTTGAGCTGAGGAAAGAAAATTAAATTAAACCACAGCAAACCCAGTCGAATCCTGTTGCCACGACCTCCCCCGACAAATCAAACTTGACGTGCTTGACGTTCAGTCCGCCTGCTCACCGATGGAGGATTTTTTCCTTACTTTTACTGATACAACAAATCCATAATGCTAGATTAAATAAATACAAGTTGTGATGAAATGTCGTTAGCAATATCTTAAACAAAGGTTAGTACCCACCCAAACTAGCTTAATATAGGATAAGCAGAACCGAAAAGAGTCAGCTCAGCGCCAAAGTAGTCGACACGTGTAGGAGGTTCTTGTTCGATTCTACGTGGTGCTGTCGAAGATGTGTGTTATTTACACGCGGGTTTGACCGGTTTTCTATCCTGGTACCTACCTAGTTGACAGGAATGGGCATGTAAAATTATGCTTAGGCCTACTAGCTTTGTTTGTTAAGTTTTCTTAGCATGTCTAGCAACAAGGCTCTTCATAACTTAACCTAAAGAGTAAGACAAGGCTGATACAGGGGAAACGCATGCGCATTTGCACAGAGAGAGTATAGAAAAGGTAGAAAATCACTCCCCGGGCCCACCAGGCTGAGATTTTAGCCTGACCTCGTCAAAAGCACCCAACGTTATAGCGGGATCAACGCCTTAAACAGTGGGACCACTAGTGTGGGTTAAGTTAAATTAAATTGTAAGTCATGTGCTAAAAATAAGTGTTCATCTAGGGTTTGTTTAGATCAGTTATATTAATATATATACATCAAATAGCATCATTTTAAAAGGTGTTTACTTGTAAAGATATTTTCTTTTAACTTAGCTCCTGCAGTAAAGCGTGGATTCTAGCCGTTTTGTATAACAATTCTAAAGCGGACAGTTTGTGTGAGCATGACTGTACTTCATGGTTGTTGAGCAAGCCGGATTTACCTTGACGAAGTTTGCCCAGCCTGGATACATCTCAGGTTAAAAAAAAAAGCATAACCTAAAAAGAACTTAAGGAAGAAAGAACCATAACATGGACAGCAGAATCCTCGCGAGCAGGGCTGCCCAAGACTTGTCTATGTCCTTAGATAACTCGGTAGCACGTCTGCCCTCACTGCATGGTGTCTACTCAACTTGACCAATGGAATTACCGTCTTTTTCCCTGAACTTCCCTGATAATTTCCTAAAATTTCCGACTCAAAAGTATGTCACACACCCTTCTACCCCCTTCCCCACTTTTTATTAATCTTTTTTTATGAATAATAATAAGTATACAAATTTAAAGAAACAAGTATTTGTATTTGTATTAACATAGTCTACTAGGAATTATAAAATATATTACACAGCTTTAAAAAAAAAAGTTTGGATCACATTATAATTTACTGATTATTATATTTCATATTTTGAGTAAAACAACATTTTCCCGGATATATATTGCTACCTATACAAAATTCAAATTTTCTATCATATGGAGTTTTTTTTTTCTACTAGCCATTTCAACCTCCTATTTTTAAATTTCAAGCGTTTCATCTTAACTTATTGTGGGGTTGTTCTTTTACAACTTTGGCAAATTTAAATTTTCTTTGATGCCAAAAATATGATTTTATAATAATTTTGGAAATATTTTCAGTGACTAGACCCCAACCCTCCACCACTACCCTTTTTCAGTTCCCCCATTCTCATTTTGAAATTTAAGATTTATTTGATTATATCTTATAGTTACGGTTCATTTACTTGCTTGCCAAATTTAAATTTTAAGCCACACCGAATAGTAATGTTCTATTATAGATGTCTCAATTTCGAGTTCTTCCATTTACTAGGCTTCAATTTTGAAAAATGATATATTCAGACGTCATTTGGTTCACCGGGAAGTTCTATTGACTAAAAGTCGAACTTTCATTTTAAATCACACCATAAAGTGCTTTTGATATTAGTTTTAGGAATATTCATCAATTACTGCTTCTTCATATTAAAATTTAATTTTCAGACCTTAATGGTTGTTTGGGTTGGTTCTTATACCCCCGTGACCAATATAAATTTCTATAATACTGAAAAGTAATTTATTATTTTAGTTTTGTAAGCTTTGAAAGCCATTCCCCTTTTAAATAGTATGTATTTAACACTTTTTGTAATTGACGTAATACCTCTACATTCCAAGCAATTAAAAGGTTTATTTACTTTTACTTAACACTTGACCCTCCTTCCTTATTTTCTTCATTTAAAATTTTCAGACTCTTTATGTTTATTTGAAGTGGTCTTTGTACTTTTTTTTCTCTAATTTAGGTTTTCTACCACACAGAAAAGTAGTTGTTTCTATTAGTTTTGGAAATTGTTACCCCCTCACCCTATTTAAACAACGCCTACTTATAAATGTATAATTTTAAGACGAATATGGTTATCTGGAGTTTTCTTTCTACCTGCTTGCCAAATTTTAATTTTTTTGCTACACCTAAAAGTTTTTTTTATGTTTATAGCCTCCCACTCTACTGTTTCCCAAAGTTCCAATGAAAAAATTATATTTTCAGCCCTTAATATTTATTTGGAATGGTATTTTTTGCCTACCTGATAAATTTCAGTTTTATAGTACACTGGGAAGTAGTTGTTTGCTATTAATATTTGAAATTTTGAGGCCGCCTCCCCTTTTCTCCAATTCACTTTTAAAAAATTCAAATTTTAAGATCATTTAAGTAATATGGAGTTTTCTCTCTACCTGTCTGCCAAATTTTAATTTTTTTATCTCATCTAAAAAATTCAAATTATAAGACCCCATTTCTACGATATTATTTCCCGATATTATATTTTCTGGTTGTATGGGGCAATCCCGCTACCTTCCTGCCAAGTGAAATGTCAAGTGCCCACCCAGGCCCAGGGGTTGTGGAAATACGGTGATGAGTGAGTGAATTTTGCCCTTTATTATATAAATAGATAAATAGCAGAAGTACTCAGCGGTGCTCGGTCTAACCACACTATGGATTATGTGGTTACCCCGGGCAACGCTTTTCTTTGCTTCAAACAGACAGAAAAATATCTTTTCACTTTATTTCTTCCGACCCAGTTTTTAATTAATTTTTTTAAAAAATCAAATAAAAATGTCAAACTTCAGGTCTCTGCGTGGGGTAGATATCACGCAATGCTGAGAGTCCCAGAAACTCTTCAGTTTATTAATATAGATATGAGTTGAAGCGGTGGAGAAGGACAAGTGTGCAGGGTGTAATATAAGCATTTCAGATCATTCCCTCCCCTGTAAGAGATTAACAAAGGCAGTTCAGATAATACCCTCCCTGTAAGTAATTAACAAAGGTAGTTCAAATAATGCCCTCTCCTGTAAGTAATTAACAAGGGCAGTTCATAGCATTCGCTCCCTATAAGAAATTAAGATAGGTAGTTCAAATAATGCCCTCTCCTGTAAGTAATTAGCAAAGGCATTTCAGATAATGCCCTCCCTTTAAGTAATTAACAAAGGCAGTTCAGATCATGCCCTCCCCTTTAAGTAATTAACAAAGGCAGTTCAGATAATACCCTACCTGTAAGTAATTAACAAAGGCAGTGTTCAAATAAGAAATTAAATAAGAAATTAACAAAGGTAGTTCAAATAATGACCTCTCCTGTAAGTGATTAACAAAGGCAGTTCAAAGCATGGCCTCTTAAGTAAGCAAGCTATTAAGGCAGTTTTTCACCTCTATCTTTATATTTTTATCGGCAGTGAAATTATTCGTCATGTTTGTAAATTCCGATAAAACTAAGTTAGAACAAAAGACCGCCCAACAGAGACAACGCAATCTAGATAGATTTTGCTCCAAACGTGTCGATGACCTATAAAACGATTGACGTTAACTAGGCTACAGCACACAATTCGCAGTTAAAACTTCCAGAACTCGTAAAAATGGTTACGACCGCGACTTTCGTCTCCGAGTGTATCGGATGGCAAAACGTGGAAACTGAGCCTTGCAGGGAGGGGGTGAAGGGGTCCTTGACTGCGAGAATAGTTGGGAGCGTTAGCATGTCAAACTGCTGACTGACACACTTGCTTGGTGTGAGACGCTAGGGTCACTGGGTTCAGCTTTACCGACGATACAGCACGTGCATTTGCACGGAAAGGCAAAAATGTGGGAAATTGAAAAATAATAAGAAAATGATGTATTTAAAATCACGGTGCCCACAGAAATTCCTTTTTCAAATCCCCTGACTTTTCCAGGTTTTCCATGCAATTTTTTTTTTGTTTTTCCCTGATAATGTTTTACCCGTATGAATCGATCTTCAATGGCACACAGGTTTGAACCGATATTAATTGTCTTGCGACCTGCACTGGTGAACACGTTGACAAAGGTGTCAGTTCCGATGATGGGGAGGTCTAGGCTCATACGCACGTAATTTGTTTTTAAGATTAACAAGGAACGAATCTGACCAGTGGAGATACACAATACTGTTGTTGCTTTAGTTTTGTGTTAATTACTTATGCAAGTGAATACGTAATGAAATACTTGATCGAATATTGTCTCGTGAATTTGATTGAGCCTTCCTGTTTCAACTTAACCTAAAAAAAGTTTACACACATGTGCATTAGATGACCTTGGTTCAGGTTAAGAAAATAATCAAAGCAACACAATGTGTCTGAAGGTTATTATTAGTTCACTTTATCTGTAATTGCCATAATATACAATAATGGAAATGAGTTAACAGAAAAAATATTAAAGTTTCTCTTGTTTTGATAAAATAATGAAAATGCCTCATTGTTTTCCCCTGTTTCATGGTCAAATTCCCCGACTTTTCCCTGATTTTTACTTAGCTTTCAAATTCCCTGACTATTCCAGGTTTGTGGACACCCTGAAAAAATTTTTTTATATATTTTTTATTCCTTCCTTGTCGGGGCTTTCTGCAAATCCCCTAAAATAACACAATTGTCAACCTTTTATAAGTCATAATTCTATTACTGACGGGTTGGCAGCACTGGGGAGACACAGCTAATGAGCTGAAAATGTTCAGTTTTTCTTAGTGCAAATCATTAAGTTGATTTTACGCACTACTATAGTGATAAGTGTTTTTATTTCTTGTTTTGCTTGTTTTACAGCAATACAGTGGTCCTGTAATAAATGATTAAATCATACATATTGTTTTGTTTTTGATTATTAGGCTTTAAAACAAGTTTTAGGTTGGCCTGCAAATATATATATTTATGCCTGATTGAAAAAACAATCAAAATAGAAACAGAAAGTTTAAAAAAATTTAATCTGATTAGTAAAGTCAATTTTTCATTTTTTTTATTCCGGTAGAGCTTTTGAAATCCACCAGCGTATTTTTTTTAAAGGGTGAAAAAACTCAAAATAGCTGTAGTCTTTCCTAAAATAAAATATTATGTATTAAAAAGACAAGCTATTTTATTTGATAATTACGGTTACAGCCGCATCTGAATATCATAGTCTTAAAATTTAAAAATTACACCTGGACACGGTAATCAAACCCGGCACCTCTGGATTGACGTAATAAGCCAGTTGTCCTTGGCTCAATTCCCGTGTTCGGAAGTGAATAATGATCTTGAACACGGGACTATTCTTGGATAGCTCAGTGGCAGAGCATTGGCGTACTAAGCCCGGGTTCTATTCCCGTGTCAAGGTGTCATTTTTCAATATAAAGAACATAAAATAAAAAAGGGCAATTTTCTCAAAACCATATTTATATATTATGTAAAAATATTATATATTTGTGAAAAATTATGAAAACTACTTTAGATATCGAGAGAAAAAGCAAGAGGGTAGTAGGTATTTTCCGGGGGAGCAATAAGATTTTTCTTCGTGTCTCAATTCGTTCACTTTATTAAAACGTCCCCCGGCAATTTGAGGTCACCCGATGATATTCTATGGGATATATTCAAATCTTTAAAAAAAAGAATTTTTAGAAAATCTACTTCCTTTTAATCTTTGGAAAAACCAGTCTTCAATTTGTAGATTTTGAGCTTTTATTTTATTTTGTGGTGTGTGGGGGGGAGGGGGGAAGGGGAGGGATATGAGGTTGGGGCACTCTTTTAAGTTTTCACACAGGGAAATGTAAACCCTAAGGCCAGCCCTGATTTGGTTCAAATAGCACTTTATAAGTACACAAATGTGTGTGTATTTTCATGGAAGGCGTGGGAAACCCACCTCAGCATACCCAGGGGTCGGGGTTCGAGCCTTCTTATCCAACAAACCGGTCTTAGTACGTGCACCCACCGATCGGCATATAAGATTATTAACAGGTGTCCAGCCAAACTACATTTCAAAATTCCCCGACTCTTCCAGGTTTTCCAAAACCAATTTCCAACTATTCCAGTCACTATAATACAAACATTATTTTATTAAAATTGCAACGTAGTGTAATAATATTTCTAGACACACATTCTGAAGTTGTGTCCCTATGAAGGGGTTAAAGGATTTCATACTACAGCAATAAGCTATTGGATTGTGCGATCCAAGTTAGATTTTTGTGAGATCATATTGAGCCATTAAAAGATTAACTTACACCAGTACAATTTAAAATTATTGTTGCGAGAGACTTTTTTTTTTAGTTTCTTCTTCCTAAAACGTAATCGAATTCTCGCACATGCGCATAACCATTAAACTCAACTTTGGATAAAGATGCGCGGTAGAGGGGTGGAAACTGGAAAGACAACACGAAAATCATATGTTGACCTTGAGAATTGAGATTAGTAAGTTCTCCAAGAGTGTAAGAAGAGATTCACGGTATCAACTGAAAGAAAAATGTTAGGGCTTGTTGTAAATAAAACTTGTGTGTTTAATTAGTGAATATGTGAAATCTCCAGAAATTTGACAAAATTACCTGACTTTTCCCAAATCTACAGGTCGCGCCTGTTATTATCATCATCATCGTAATCTGTTTTTTAAGTCCAATCTAGCATCTTTGAATTTATAGTACTGTACATACGTGAAATAAAACTTACTACTCTATAAAGTTTTCTTGCGGAACTGTCTACTTGTCCTTTTAAATAATAACTATGGTCAGTTTTTGTTTATTTAAATGAGTATTAATGATATCAAAACTGTCGATCTC
>CABFWB010000467.1:95659-130053 GCA_902151455.1 Timema bartmani | reverse complement strand
CGTGGTGGATTACAGCGGGAGAAGAATTCATCCAGAGTATCTGCTAAGGGCATAGACATTTAAAACTACAGTATTTCTGGGGGAGGACCATGCCAATTGTATTTTTAGAGTAGTCTAATTTTCAAAATAATTTGAGTCGAGGACCACTTTAAACGGCTTCTAGAGGTATTGAACTTTCAAACATTGACCGGGGGAGATCTTCCTCTCTCTTAAAAAACTTTTTTTTGCTAGTCCCCCCCACCTCCCACTCACAAGGAGCGAAAAGGTTATTATAATACGCCCATATTTCTCGTGGCCGTATCATATTCATATCCTGTCTCGGCGTTGTTTTTTATGTTCCGCGTCTTACTAACCGACCAGGGCTTAATTATATTAATTAGGTAAGGAATAGAGTGTTAAAAAGAAATTTACCAGAATTTTCGTGAAGGGAAAGTGGGGTAGCAATTTAGGGGGAAACCACCTGAATAAACTCAGCCGGGAATCGAGCCCTGACCTACCCACCACCAGTAAACCAAACTACGCGAGACTAACGCCTTTGTCCACGTGCTCACAGGTGTGGCCTAGTGGAGTATTTAACATGTTCTTAAGTGTATAAATTAAATCAGCAAACGAATTGCAAACTAGCTAAGTCCTACCCGCATCGATGACACGTCGACTAAAGCATCAAACTTGTCTGTTTTGTCGGTGACGAGATTCGTATTCCGGCCGGGTGTACTGAGGATGCTTTTTTCTAAATGGCTTTTCCAGCCACCTTCACGCGAATGTGAGTGCGTTTCCTATAGATTCTAGCTTTCTAGTACCTTTTCCAAAGGTGTAATTAAATACGACACATGGTGGCATGTATTGATATGTTCCAGGATGATATTCAGAACGGGTAGTAAGACGCGGTGTAAAAATAATCATGAACAATTTTTAACTAACCCTTGCAAAGAACCGTCCAAGTTACACTTTTGGCCTAGCTATTACAGCTAAATAAAGACAAGTATTTAGCATATTACAGCAAAATAGTTTATTAAAATATTTAATGAGAAGTTATTTTATGTACTTATAAAGATTATTTTGAAATAGAGATGTTTTATTATTCTTTAATATTAAAATAATCAAATACAAACATTTTTATAATAGAATACATAAAATAATAAATGTCAAAATAGGAAAATGTACCGATACTTTTATAATTAGTGCGATTGCCTTTCTAGGAAAAGGTCTACAAAATACAAACATATTTTTGTGGTCAAAATGGATTACATTTTACTGTATTATTAGTATTATTGTATTGGCAGGTTAAGATGCTACTATCAAACGTAATAGCTGAAGTTCCTACTGGAGTCCTCCTATAAATATTTGAGATACAAAAATTACTAAAACTGCTTTCATCTATTTGTACGTACTTCAAAACAATATTTCCAGCAGCCATCACTTAAACTGACATATAATATCAATGCCTACATAATAATATGGTTTACATTTATTTTGTGTATGTTCTAACTAAACCTACCATCGTATCCCGATTGCACTGTAGAACGGTTCTAAATGGAGGACCGGTAAGAAGTCGACTGAACGTTTGATTATACACACCAGAACATAATGCAGGGCCCATATCAATTAGGAGAGAAAGGTACTACCTGGGATTCAAGCTTCGGACCTCCACACTAACGCCTCGAAGAACTTGGTGAGTGCTTGTTTATATAATTAATGCCTCAAACACACGTGTTAGTGGGTAACTTTAAGGAAGAAGAACCATATTAGCGAAGGTGGTGGGAAAATGTGATTGATCAAATGTAAAAAAGCGAATCCTCAATGAACCCGGTCGAGAATCGAGCCTCAACCTACCAATCCAATACTAGCCGCCAGCGGGACTGATGTAACGTCTAGAAGAAGTCTATTTATTTGGTTTATTTAACTATATTGCGCATTTTAATTAATTTAAAATTAAAGTGTAATTTTCTGTCCGGGAACTCGAAACCAACCGGTAGGCTTGGTTGAAAGAAAAGATTTGTGGCGGTATTTAAATTCGACTTGACTTTTCCCATATTTAGATTTTAACTCAGAACTACAAAGTACTGCCACTGATGTGTGCCCAAATACAATTAAAAAATACACTTTAAATAATTATTTACTCGATCAACAGAAGAACTATTAATGACTTCGTTTAATTTTCGCACTACTCTGAAAACAGTTGTGATACCTTAACAACGAAGTGTCTGATGCCATTAAAAGGTTTGGAATATGTTAAGCTTTTTTTATTTGTTTTCTCCGCCCATCCTATGTCTTACCACCCAACAAAGATAATTACATATTTATTTAATTAATGGGAGAGGGATAAGCAATGCGCAGTTAGTTACACCCGGTTGTGATTCGAAGCCCGACATCCCCATTATCGACAAACTAGATCGACACTTAGCCCAAGTGCACCAATGCAGGTTTGAATTAGTTAAAGAGTTTAAGTAATACATTTAGTTATCAAGTTAATAACGCCTTAACCCACTTCGGTGGCCGTATGGTCTAAGGCGCTACTCTCGCAGTAGACTAGACTTGCGATGACGGGAGATCGAGATTCGAACTTCGGTCGGGTATTTTCTAAAATGGTTTACCACTCTCCCTCCATGCAAATAGGGGTTCAAGACCCCTAATCCTAGTCCCTAAAACTATTATTGTAATTAGTATACAAGCATATAACCCGGGTGGTTAGTAAGACGCGGTGCTAAAGAAGCTCCTTAATTTAAGGGATAGATAGAGAGGGTAGTTTAAATTAACTAAACTGTTTAAGCATACAGAGATGATGGGAAAATTAAAGTGATAAATAAATGGTACGGAACTCCAAACGGACTTTCTCACTCGATTGTTTAAAAATGGAGATATTTACTCAAAACTCTTAATATAATGTGAAACGAAATAATATACACTAGCAAACCCAAACAAAAAATGCGTTATACTTACGTTAAACATTTTATGACAACCGGATTTAAATTTTAAGATTTTATTTTTAAATAATTAAAGTTCTCACTAGTATATTTGGACAAAAAAAAGAAGATTGATATTGGGTCCACAAGGGTCAATACTTCGTATTAAAATTTTCAACATTTTATTTGGGGTTGCACATCTTAAGGTTATCACATTTTTATTAAATTCTTCAGTTATCAATTTAGACCAATAAAAAAGGTAAATATTAACTAATGAGTCTTAAATAACAGAGATAGATCATTGCTGTACAAATATTTTCCCTAAGAGGTTAAAGAAAACAGAACATAAACTTTTTGAGAGACTTACTTATCTACTTACTCTATGGAATTATTGCGTTAAAACTTAAGTAGATCTCTCTACAACTAAAGCTCACAAAATTGTATTAATATATTTGCCAATATCTCCGAAACGATTGGTTTTATAAAGATATATTTTAAATAAAAGTTTTTTATTTTTAATGGTACTACAATTTTGCAATGATAAGTTATTTAGTATTTCAAAGAGTTGCGGAGATATGGAAATTTCCGCTTCTGTAAAGTACCCTAAAAGTCATTTTCATAGGAAAATGAAAATAGCCATTTTGTTTATAATCTTAATCAACGCCTAGATACGAATTTTAATCAAAATCGTTAGAGCCGATTTTGAGAAAATCGATTTTTTCTCTTTTCGCCCTTTATTAAATTACTATTAATTTTAGGGTTAAAGAAATACACAAACAGACGGCACTGCAAAAACCACTTTTTAGGGTTCGGGGGGTCATGAAACGTTGACATCCATCGACATTTCGAGTTAGATTTTTCTTGACGGTCGCAATACTTTACTTTGTGTTCGAAAAGTTAAAATATATATATTTGCGTTTAGCTTGAAAATTATTGGTTTTATAAAAATATGTTTAAGATAATATATTTGTATTATGGCTAGACCTACATATTTGCAATGATAAGTAATTTTATATCTCAAAAATGATTAAAAAAAAAAAGAAAGAATGTACGCATCAGACCGGAACCCTTAAAGTCATTTTGCCGGGAAAATGAGAGTAGCCATTTTGTGTATAGTATTGATCAATGATTATAAATGAAATTTAATCAAAATCGTTAGAGCCGATTTCTAGAAAATCGATTTTTTTCTCTTTTCAGCCTTTAGTAAACTACCCTTAATTTTAGGATTAGATATCCAATTCCAAAAAACCCTCGAGGCAACCCAAGCAAAACCCTAGATACCAAGTTTTAGCCCGATCAGTAAAATAGTTTAGGCTCTAGTTCGAGGTACAGACGGACGGACAGACAGACGGAAATTCAAAAACAACTTTTTCGGACTCGGGGGTCATGAAACGTCGAAATTCATCAAAATCTCGAGTTCGATTTTTTTGACGATCACAATACTTTCTCTACCTGTAATATAGCGTTAAAGTAAAAAGTGACATGTAAAAAGTTACCCCTCATACACCTGGCCGGGTGTAAAACCCCGACATTCTTGTCAACAGCGCTGATTTTACGTGTGAAAGCTTGAATAGCTGGATTAATAGAATATAAAATTGAAAGATGAAATATGATGTAGACAATTGATGGGGGGCGGTCTAGGGGTAAAGAGTCAAACTTCAGTGCTGGGGGTCCGGGGTTCAATCCTCGGTCCTGGCACAGATTTATCTGATTGCCAAACACTTTCTTCGCCTTTGACAAGACGTGTATTAATCACAACTTGTGAATGTGAGGAATGCCAGGCCTCCACCGTGGTTCGGATTCCACGTTATGTCCTCCATTTCATCTCACAATCACCCTACAATTACACATTAGCGTAAGTGCGTATAAACTGAACGGGTAGTAAGATGCGGTGCTAATAACAATAATAATAATAATTGATGGGGGAAATATGTTACTTTTCAAGTACATTCCATTCCGTTGATATTTTGGAAGAGAATGTACAGTATACTAATACCGATCGGGTGAGCACCGACTCCCAGCTAGCGAAGCGTTGTCATGGCAACTGGATGTAATTATTAGAAAAACCTTGGGTTTGCTGTGCGTTGGGTTGGGTGCTATTTCTCGCTCGCTGTTGCCTGCCTGCTTTGCCGCTCTTCTAACATACCCGCGGGCAGGACACACGCTATACCCTCCCTCATGAGACGTTACCTTCCATACATTACACCATGTATCATTCATTACCTTACATACACTATGTATTACTGCTGGAACATTAAATTTCTTATCTAGACACTGTTTAATAGGCTATAAGAATCTAAATGGCAATTCACATTTTCCCGAAAATTTTCCATTTTGATCATATCTCTGCAACTATTTGAGATACGAAATAACTTGTCACTGTAAAAGTTTAGTAGTATTAAAAATAAAGATCTTTTATTCGAAATATATTTTCATAAAACTAATAATTTCTGAGCTATAACGAATATATATATTTTTTAATTATGTTCTGGGAAATGGAAATTTGACTGTTGTGATTTTTGGTGAACATAGATATTCCTCTTTTCTAAATATGTGTTTGTAACAGTGTATATTATTTCATATATGCTATTTGGTAGAATTTGATTCTCTCTATCCCGTGTTTCTGCAACAATATAACTTAAATTATTTTATTTCACACATCTTACGAGATTTGGGTTAATATCTCAATTTTTTTGTAAAGGAGCAAGAATCATTTATGTTATTCTTCTCACTACACACATTCGTTATTGTAGGTCAAGGTTCCGTTTGTATGGATGTTGTACCCTGGATTACTGTGTAAAGGTCACGGGGTTCCACTTGGATGCGTCAAACTGGACATTGCGGGAAACTACTAGGAATGGTCTAGCCGATTACATCGGCTCCAGGGAAGGACGACGATATCGTTCCCGTTACCCGCGGGTACTCAGTGGTAGAACATTAAAGCGCTAAGTCAAATGTCCAGAGTTCGATTCCCGTACCCAGATGTCATTTTTTTCAATAAAATTAAAGGTTCATACGGACAGTGCCGTAATTACAATGATTTGCAGCCTATGTGTTGATATTCATTAATTATAAGTTCGACATAAAAACTTTTTTTTATAGAAAAATTCCCATATAATCCTAATAATCACATAATAAAAACCTTTATAAGCTAAATAGCCCTAAAAGGTACCCCCAGTCAGCGGATTATGAGAACGAAATGATCGAGCGACGTTAACATCATGACTTCTCATGAACGAGAAGTTGGGCATCATGGTATATCTCCATTACATTTATTTCGAGATATTTTCAAAGTATGCCAAATTTACAAGATTATTAAAATCCGTAGAAAACAGGGGTACGGTGATATCTGCTATAGCGGTAACGTTCTAGAACCGCGGCCCAATATGTAAGACACACTCTTAGCACCCACCTAGCTATGATGGACATAGGTGTGGGTGGGGTGAAGAATAGTTTAAAGTTTGATTATTCGTTCTAGAACCGCGGCCCAATATGTAAGACACACTCTTAGCGTGACCTAGCTATGATGGACATAGGTGTGGGTGGGGTGAAGAATAGTTTAAAGTTTGATTATTTTTAATACTTTTTTTAATGTATTATAGTAATAAATTTTTCAAAAAAAAAGTATCTATTTCTCAATGAGTCGTATGCGAAATGAGTGCGCTTGTTTTAGATGTAGATGACGTCATAGACGTCCACACCACAGAGACAAACATTAAAACTGAAACCCATGCCCGTATATATTGTGCACCTTATTTTTTACCGCTTTTAATTTCTTGTTTTTGTTTTGATTTTTACCCTTTTACATTTTTTTTTCTTGAGTTTCTATTTTCAAATAATTACGAGATTTTTCACATTTCAAAAACTTTTCTCGATTCACCAATAATCTGCTTACGACTCACAGTGCTATAGAATCATGATTACAATATTAGAGCCTTTTTTTTATCCAAATATCTGTACAGTCGACGTAATAAATTTTTTAAACGTTGTTTTGGATAGGACTAGGTTCCCTGGGACCAGTACTAAACCAAGAAAATAATATTACAACGTTGCATTATCATATAATGTGTTTATAACGCCAGGGGAAAACCACAGCGGTCCAAGGCATCAGACCAACATTGCATTTCATAATCCATCGTCGTTCACGTGGAGGGTCACGGTTCAAATCCTGACTTGGTGTGTTGAGAGCAGATTTTCCTTTTTGTTTTCTCCCTCTTAATACAAGGTCAGGGTTCGAACCCCAGCGGCATTTATTGAAGTAGTTTTCACTATATGGCTTCCCACTAATTCCACCTTTCTCGTCGCTACCCCATTAGTGTAAATACACGGGTAGTTCTTGACGAATAGAAAACACGAAGCACGCTTGTAGATCGTTGCAGCAACAACTGCATGGTATCGTGCTCAAATGTATCTTACACTTTTTACTGGCAATAATTCTAGAGAATAAGGCCTCACTCGACTTTATAGTTGAAGGTTTACTCGTTAAACGCTATTATCAACTTTACAGAGAATTTAAGCATTTGGTGTTTAATTCTAAACAGAACATAATATAATTTTCCCCTTCACACGACAACGAGAACCTTAAAACGACCCCTCTCTAGGTTTATCTCAGCCCCAACAGTTTTGTGGGGGTTTGTGGAGGGGTTGAGGGGGGGTGGAACAAGGGTTTCTTAAGGCGCGTATTCACTTGAGCATTTTACTTCGAACGAACAGAACAAGCCGAACACCCCGAATAAGCTCGAACAAATGATTCGTCCGAATACTCCGAGCATTAGGACCGGCTCGGCTTGTTCCCGACAATTTTGCCACGAACAGGACAACTGGAGCTCAGTTTCAAAATGGATTTGATAGTGGCAGCAGGTTCTTTCTTTGTGCTGTGTGCATTGACTAAAAAGAATAAAAAGAGGGAAAGGAAAATGCGGATAAAGTGGTAGTTTTGTAGACGGCAAAATACAGAACTTTTAAGGGGATTGGACGTAAGATATTTCCGAAATTTCAACCGAATGTCATCTCAAGACTTTGCGATTTTAGTTAAACCTTGTCGACCATAAAATTGCGAAGAAGGACACAAAGTTCCGTAAAGCAATACCAGTGAAAGATCGTTTGGATACTAACGTTACTTTTTTTTTTATCAACTTGTGACTCATTTGCAAGCTCGCAGAACCTCAAATATTCTTCTGAGGCCCGCCCATTCCATCGCAGCAAACACTCCGAACGGTCCAAACAGGTGCGAAAACACGTATCCACTGAGCACAGGCCAACAACCGACTTCCTTTAAGCATTCTCAAAAAACCGACAGTTGTTCGATAGCGTTCGGCGCGTGTCCTCGGACAGGTATTCATTTGAGCATTTTACTCCAAACGAACCGAACGCGCACGAACGAATGCTCAAGTGAATACGCAACTTTAGAAAATTAAATAAATACAAAGAGAAATATTTTATTTACTGCTATTCAATCAGTCAGGGTTTCCATGGTGATGCATGATGTAAACAATAAATAATTGTACAGATTGTTAAAATCAGTACTGCCGTTTTATCGTAGATTAAATCATCAGAAATGGTCTTATTAAATTGTATATAAGATATAATATATTATATATTTTTTCCCCGTCAAATGTCGGAACATTAATATTAATAGTACAATTTCCTAAAGTAACTTTTAATAACCGATAGTAAAAATAATAATGACAACAAAATATGTAAACTAAAAAAAAAAATTAAAGGCAAATCTGAAATGTTTTATTTAATAAATAATAATGACAACAAAATATGTAAACTAAAAAAAAAAATTAAAGGCAAATCTAAAATGTTTTATTTAAAAAAGTATAGAGCAATATGATTTGTTCTTGATTTTTATTAAATTAGAATATCTTGTTAAGTGCTTTTAATACAAAAAATAATTACTTAGGGTACCGCGTCCACTAGCTTTCGATAAAAAAAAGGATAAAAAAATATACTATGTCTTCACTTCCCATTTGAGTTAAACTCTTTCTCATTTTTTTTAGCACCGCGTCTTACTACTTGTTCAGGTTATACGTCTATGTACTAATTTTACACTAATGGGTCAGGGATTTGGAAGAATAAATTTAGAAGAAATGCACCCGCATTTGCGTGGAGGGATAGTGAAAAACCAATTAGGGGGAAACCACCCTCAGTGCACCCGACCGGAATCGAACCCTGATCTCCCCTTCTTCGGCAGTCTAGTCCAACACGAGAGTAGCGCATTAGATTATAAGGCCACCAAATCGGGTATTCGAGATAATTAATGGAGGAGAGGAAATGGGGGAGAAATATAAAAGAACCATTTATAGCTGAGGGCGATTCGCAAGATTCGGGTAATTTACAAAGGTGAATTTAATCTCAATTCGGTTTACCCCTTAAAACTCACTAGTTCAATACAACATAACATACCCGCCTCGGTGGACACGCGGACGTCTGGTTTGCCTATAGCGGGAGGTAAGGAATCGAATTCCGGTGGTGTGTTGTTCTTTAATTACCGCTCTTTCTCTAAGCGAATGCGGATACATCTTTGAACCATAGCTTCTTAACCCTCTACCCCTTTAGTGTAGATATCCAGATAGTTAGGACGAGCAGTAACACACAGTGCCAAAAAAAACCCATTAAGGCCTTGTGGTTTTTAAATACAGCCCTTATGAAACTTAGATCAAGTCTCGGCGAGGGCTTATTTTTAATTAGTATGGTCAATAAAACGATTATAAATATCTAATCTAAGATTTAAGTGATGAGGGAAAATATTTCAGAGGAAGTGGAAAGTGAACGGGAAAAACCACAAAGATAAATCAGATGTAGTCGACCTCGGTGGTATTGGGGTAAAGTGTTTGCCTCGGGACCCGATGTTTGTGGGTTCAAACCCAGGCGGGGTCGACGGATTGTTTTTGAGCGATAAAATCCGTAGCACAACTTTCTTCGGAGGGGAATTAAGGCCGTCGGTCCCATGTCGATTATGCCATGTAAAAGACCCCTAGAAGGTATGTGAAAATACATTTTCCGGCAAAATTAGTAGGCCCTTTCACTCTTGCTCATAGAAATTCGCTTGGCGGGGGGAAGAACGTTGTTAGCAAATGCTAAAGCCAACCTTAAAATTATGTTAATTTTCTCCTAGTGATGGGTATATAGTACTGAAAATAAAATAGTGGAAACTAACATTTTTCGGTGCAGAATTTTCAGATCATTGAATCCAAGGGAAAGGGAATGTTTAATAAAATTGAAGTATTAACATATCTGGTCCAGAGCAGATCCAACGTTAGTTACACATTCAACCACCAAGCGCTGTAGTCTATACGTGAGTATGAGAAGAGAAGAGGAATAGATGTACAACTCATTAGAATAATGTTTCTGGTGTTAACGCCCTTAGGATAATATTCTTTAAATTGAAAAATGACACCTGGACACGAGAATCGAACCCGGGGACCTTTGGCTTAGTATGCTAATGCTCTGACCACTGAGCTATCCAGGAATCGTCCCGTGTCCAAGGTCATTGTCCACCGAGTCGAAGGTGGCGTCTGCCTTATCTCATAGCTCGTGATCTTAATATATCACACATATGTAGCTGACGACTTTCGCACGTCTATCACAGGCTCTGCCTTAAAATACGAATGGGCACGGGACTATTCCTGGATAGATCATTGGTTAGAGCATTGGCGTACTAAGTCAAAGGCCCAGTGTTCAATTCCTGTTTCTAGGTGTCATTTTTCAACTAAAAGAATATGATATTTATTAGATGCGGCTATAACCGTAATTATTAAATATAGTAAATTTGCTATTTAATCCGTCCTTATGATAAATTAAACTAAGTGTAAACTTTTAAACTTGGGAAACATCATTGCATTCGTCCAATTTAATTAGATTTTTATCCAGAAAAAGTAACATTTTCCAAACCACAAAGGAAAAATTCTCCGTGTTGCATCTCTAGCCATCTATGAGGGTTGGAAGACATTTCGCAACGACGCGAATGTACTCGAACGAGTCAAATTGGGTTCTAGTGGACTCTGATCCGAGATCTGTTGAGACGGTTGTTTTAATGGCGGAAGTTGTTCTACTGGGGTAGTTATCGCAGTTGTATTTATGGTGATGTTTGGGAGAGCACAGAGAAATGTTGCAGATGATTTAGAAATCCCGGATTATTTATTAAGTGGTTTGATGTTTTTAAATTGTTTTCACCAAAATACTGGCGAAAGTTGTAACCAGTTAAAAGTTTAAGGTGTTTATTTAAAAGAAGTGTAATAATTTAATTAAAACACTAAAAAAAATCCCAATCATCTTACAACTTTCTGTTGTGACTCTTTCAAAACACGACTTTATTTATTTTTGCCAAGAAATATTGAACAACTTCTTAAATAATGAGGGATTTCTAATTGTCTGCAACGCATCTCACCCTTAGGGTGAATACACAGCTTATTGTGAAGGTACTCTTATCTGAATACACGGCCTAGTGTGAAGGTACTCTTATCTGAATACACAGCCTAGTGTGAAGGTACTCTTATCTGACTACATAGCCTAGTGTGAAGGTACTCTTATCTGACTACATAGCCTAGTGTGAAGGTACTCCAACCTATCTCTTCATTCCCTTCCTTATAAACGTATGTATCATTGTGACTAGGATCTAACAATATTTAATAGCTCTGGAATCTATAGATAAATGAAAACCATGACAAACGCAATTTGCATTCTTCATCTTTAGACATTCAAAAATTAGGTGCTTTTTTTTTTTTTAAGTGATAGTGTAGGGGCCGCGATAAAAGGTCAGAATTCTTGAAGTTTTGATCATGAAAACTTTTTTTTTAAATATATATCTCTCCAGTAGAATTTTCTTCACATGGCAATTTCAAGAGTTCTTAAACACCTGTCAAGGATGTCCTGGAATTTAATGACAACTTTTTCTCTTCATTTAAAAAGTTTCTCATCTAAGGCCACTATGGTTCATAGAAGATCGGGGGTGGGGGGGGGAGGGAGATGTGTCTGTAGCGGCTCGTAGTTAAGTCCCAAACAAGAGACACAAGGTAATATTGTTAGCACTTAATCCCTCTTGAAGTAATTTAAGGTTGTTTTATTTAACATAACTGGGGTTGTAGGTGTTATGAATTGTATTAAGTCTCCAAACAACTATTAGATTAGAATAAATAAAAAGAAAATGGTGATTAATGTTTTCGGAAGGATGGTTTGTAACCCCCAAAAGACCCTCCCCTAAGTACAGTCCTGTTGAAAAAGATGCCCTTCAAAATCAGGTGCAGCGGACCTAGATCGAAACCCGGCCTCCCAAGAGTCGAGCCCACCACGCGACGACCCTCCCAAGGGTACCATCGAAGTGCAACTCGTGCGCGTTGACGACCTTGGTCAACCAGAAGGTACAATAACATTGTAATAAACGGTATTTGATGAGCTGTGGGGAGCATCGTACACACAACTCGCCTCCTGCGGAGTTTCCCGCTGCTAAGAAGCGGATCTTGAATGGCTGGTAGGCTTCCCTGGCAACTGCGCATGCCCGGCTACGCTCTCGTTTCACCGGAGGAGTCATTGGCGAGCACAGGGTGATTCGTCAACACATCCCCATTTATAGGTTTTTAAAAGGTACCATTTTTTCTCGGCATTTTCGGGGACAGTCACTCTATATTTACTGGTACGAATCGGATATGATAGTTTCCATTTGAATGGTAAATAACACATCTTATAGCCATAGTAATGTTCCTTATAATCATGTTATTGGATAGTGTTAGTAAATTCTGTTTATGAAATGAAGGGATGTATATAAAGGTGATAGAATACTGTACATGAAAGAAGTGAACTACCCTATGGACAGATATTAAAATAAAAAATTCAAAATAAGTAAGAAATACTCGTCCCTGGTTATTGATAGTGCCTTGTCACCCAATTTTACCTTAAAACTTTTTAGCAACTGCCTTGATAAAAATTTGTATTAAATCCATTCAGATTTCTGATTCCATTGCTTTATTTTTAACAAATCGAGAACAAAATTAGCCCTGGGCTTTTAAGTTTAATTTCGAAGAGAAATGGTCTCCTTAATTAAGAGAACAGTCTTTATAACAGTATTTCTATCAAAATGGCAATTTTGAAGCTGCAAAATCACTAAGTCAATCCTCAATTATCTTAACATTTTCTGTTGTGATCCTGTTTAGTATAATATTTTATAATGTTTGAGAAAAGTTAGATTTATGTTTCTCTCCTTTTAGAACCACAACATTTCCCATAAAATATAATCGAGAATGTGTTTGTTTTTTACATTTTTAAGACATTTATTTAAATTATAGAATGTAGTAATCAAGGTTTTTGATGTTGATACAGTACGTTCAAAAAAATTACTACAAGAAACTTTGAAAGAAAGAATAGCCTCAAATAGTAAGTTTTGGTTTTAGAAACAACATTAAGTGTCATAGGTGTAGAAAAGTGGAGTCGGGAGTCCAGACCCCGACCCCTTCACTCCTCAAAAATTGATGGACCCCTCATAATGAGGGACCCACATATATGTATTTTTTGTAACTTTTTGTAACTTTTCTAAGTTAGACATTTTAAAATTTACTATTTATTTTATATGCCACTAACTAACCAAATATTAATTAGTTATTATTTTAATATTCACAACACGACCGAGATGCGTTATACAGTTCTGTATAACCTCCTATTGTAAAACTAGCTTTGTAAAAATTTTCAAATAACAGCTTGTTTTTGGTAGCCTAGATCTGAGTATGCATTCGGAAAACAAAGGTCATTTCTTGGAATTAAACGAGTTAGTGGGTTTGAGAAAATGATTCAAATACATGTGTTGTTAACTATAAAACTGTGAAACACATATAAATCCCCCACCTATATGTATATAAAGTAAAACCCACATCCCCTAGAAAAATTATCTTTCTACACTTCTTGTTAAGTGTGTAATTAGGTTAATTTTAAATTATTATGAGTAGGGATGGGATCCTAGAATCCTTAAGAATATTCGAGATTTGAGGATCTGAGAAAAATATCATATTCTAGATTTTTTTTTTAATTCAAAATATTTTGTTGGAATTTGTTTTAATTCTAATACTACCTACCATAGGGGATTCAACCTCAACATAACTAAAGGAAAAATCAACATCAGACCCCAGATCATTGATTTAACATTTAAATGAATGAATGGATGTTATAATGAATGAAATATAGCAATAAAATAATAACATTTAGTTACTATTTCTATTTACATATTTTATATTCATCATTTTTTTTCAAGATTTAAATTCGAGATTTGGAACTTACTTACAATAGTTTGCTACAGTTGTAATTGAGGTGAAAGGTGTTAGTTAACTTTATTACAGAGCTATTATTTTTTATTGAAGTACACTATTCTGTTTACCTTGTACGATTTGTTCTGTCATCAAAACAACTCAAAATAGACCAGTAATGTATGTGATTATAAACATATTTTTACTATATCATGTGAGTTAACTTAATTTTTAGATGAAACAGAAGAAAAATGCACACGCGGTATTAACAAAATTGTCGAAAAAGAAATATATTTGATTTTTTTTCTTGGTTTTTCAATAGTTTGCAATTGGCTCTTTAGAGGAAAACACAGTTCTGGCTTTTGAGACAAACTTGAACCAATTTTGTTGGGATAGAATTCTGTTTACTCTGATAAATTTTTGTAATGTTTTTAATAGGGGTCAGCGAGCTTGGGTTTTTTCATTCGATTTGAGTATTTCAAACAGCGCCAGATTTTGAGTATATACATAATTTTAAAATGTTAAAATATGATTATTTTAAAAGTAAAATAGTATATGTTTAATGTCAACCATAAAAACAAACATAAAATGTAAATAACACATCTTTAAAATGTGAGATTTTAAAAATATATTAAAACAACGCATATTCTTATAGTAAGAATGACATTCATTTTTATAATAGTAAATATTTTGAAAAAAAAAACTGTTTAAAAAATAGAAATATTGGTTTTTGATTCAAACAAAATGGTTTCAACACTCATGTCTTTAGGTGCATTACAATGCATAGGCCCTGGTAACAAATATTTTTTAAAAAATAATAAAATTGACTTTTCAATTAGCTGAATATTTCCTCAAAATACGCCTCTGCAGCTTTAATCATCCTATAAGAAAACTTAAGAATCACAAGCAGTTAGAATTCTGAAATGTTTCATATTTTGTTCACTAGTCCTTAGTGTAATAATCATACAGGATCACTTCTTTGGTTCAAATTCCATTCCTATATGCACAGTTGTACATGCACCTTGATAGGCTTTCCTTAGAAATTATCTTATTACAAAATTTATTTTAATTCAATTTATCATGCTTATAAAAGTTAATGTTCATACTTTAAAATTAAAAATAGGATGGTTAAAATAATTCTTCTTGTAGGTAGATAATATGAAATAAAAAATGTTTATTTAATTTAAATGCAGTAAGTTTGGTAAAATATTTATTGCAATGTTGATCAACAAATATCAAGTATTCTCAATGCTAAATTTTTAATTAAACTGAAATAATAATTTTAAAAAGGGGTCATGTAAAAACAGTAAAAATAATGATAATTCAAGAATTTAGTGATCTACTTTGCTATTTTTATTTTCAATACCTTGTCATGGCAATACAACTTCAATTGAGGATAACTCAAAATGGATGAAAATAATGAATTAGTCTACTCACCGAAAATAGTTTTAGACCTTTATTAGGTTATTAACATGAAATTTGATATACTACTTTTAACCATTTTTTAAGTTATGTACTAAATGAGTTATATATGAAACTGATAATCTAAATTAAATAGCCTATATTTAATATTGCGTTTTAAAACGGATATGTATGTACATCAAGAGGAAGCTTGCAAATGACGAGCCTACAAAACTTTCCATCTCAATCCTGAGCTTTTAATGACGAGTTCGGCTCAAAGTACGAAACCTGAGTACTCAAAGAACCCTAATTTTACAGGTCACTATTTTGTGTTTTTTTTCCCCAAAATAATTGTAAGGGTGTAAGTGGCCCAAGGATAATTTTTTTTTTACAACTTCATCCCCCTCAAATGATAGGATCATCTTGCAAGAAGACCCTGCACAAACTCCTAAGTTGAGGATTGATCAATAAATACATACAGTTTTAAGTATTATTGAAAGAGAGCGCAAATTTTCAAAAGATGGCATTTATATGTTAAGTTCAAAAAATTATAATGTGTAAACTGTATGTTGACTGACTTAGAAAAGACACAACCTGAAACAATTATTGAAGCCAATATTTATAGCGAGAAGCTTGATCATTATTCTATGCGTTGTTGGATGTACAAATAAGTAAAAAGTAAACCCTTTTGAACATTTTTTTTCTTTCCTTTATGTTTTAAAAATTTGGAGCAAATTAGGGCTTATTATTTTCCATCATTTTCTGATTTTATTAAGTTTGTCAAAAGTGTTCCTTTATTGACAATTTTGATTATTTAATAACTCTTTAAAAAAATTAGATTAAGTGAAATAGGAATGTTTAATTTTGGTACAGTTTTAAGATGTTTACCTTTAAGTATAACTAGTGGAATAGCCTGGTAAATGAATGTATACTAAGTTTGTCAAACAAAATGGTATTTGTTCTCTCAAAAATGAGTATCAGTATGCCTACAATTTGGTTTAAGGTAGAGGAGACCTCACTAAGGCAGAAACTATAATAAATGTTTAGGTACCGGAAGTAAACTAAAGTCAAGATTGTGATGAAACAACAGATAGAAAATAACAATATGTTTTTGTTATTTTATTGAAAACATTGCATGCTGATTCAAAGCAAAGCCTGTTTGTTGGTGCAGTGACAGAAAGTGCAGGTTTTATTACAGAATGTGGGGCTTCTTTAAAAATTCTTCTATGCAATGATCTACCGCATATACAGTGCTGGGACCACAAACTTAATTTAGTTCAAAATTACTGGCCAATGGATTTGCCAGAGCTAATTGAGTGTGGAGCTAATTGAGTGTGTAGCTAAAGAAAAGGTTTCGTTTCTGAACACATGAAAGAGAAACCTTAACTATCTAGCATTTATGAATGAAAAATATGGTGATAGTGAAAAGTCTCATAAGCTATTTCAAAGCCGAGTTTTAGCGTGAGAGAGCTCTTAGTATTGTTCAATAGTGTACCTTTGTGAATATTTGGTAGATCTAGAGCAGCATTTCTCAAACTTTTTTTTAGATTGTACCCTTTGGCCATGTCTAAAAGTATAATGTACCCCCCACCCTCACCCCCAAGATAAAAATTTCCAAATGACAGGCTTTAAAAAACATGATCACATGTTAAATTAAATTATTGCTCTATTTAATCTACCGGGAGAAAATATCCGTTATCAAAATATTTCAAATATGACAAAGCTAGTTAGAAATAATCCTATTGTTATAGCCTTAACATTATCTCTTATTGAGAATTGTTATGTTCAGTTAAAAAAACCTAATTTTAGTGTGAAAATTTTAAACATTTTCTTCACAAATTTGTTCAAAAATAAAGAAAAAAGTAAACATTTTTAAATCAAAATTTTAATTGTAATTCTGAAGCTGATATATTATGAATCCCAAAGTTTTTCAGTGCGAGGGGTGTGACTGCATGGCTTGGCACAACTTTGTGTATCTGGTTTGGACAACCAGAAACTTGAAACTTTCAAGCAATGGTCTGGCTCCAAATTTAGCCTATTGCGGTACTTATTCTTTAGGTACATCATGGATTAAAGACCACTCTCACAGTTATATGTTGTTGAGAAAGGCATAATAAACTGCTAATGTAGAAGGTGTCAAGCAGAGGGTTGAAAATTCTCAGAAATCGGTCTCCAGCGAAGAGCAAATATGGGAAAAAGAGGGGTGGAAATAACCAGATGAGGGTAACTGCCAACAATTAGGGTTTTCCGTAAGTCCCCTGTTATTTTGCCAACTTTCCCTTGAGAGCTACTCGCTTACCCCCTGATCTGAAGGAATATTTTTCCACATTGGAGGAGGTGACACCAGCATTTAAGTACTTCCTGGAGATGTCAAATGACAAAATAGCCCTTATGTTGATTGAATGCTAAGCCACATTTTAATATTTTTTAAAATTATTTTAGCACTGTGTCTTACTACCCATTCGGGTTGTACTTCTATGTATTAATAAAGCTAATGTGTTAAGGATGAGGAAGGTTGAATTTAGAGCAAGTTTACCAATATTAACATGGAGGGAGAGTAGAAAGTCATTTAGAGGATGCTTTAGAACATTCAGCCACCAAAACTTGTACAATTTTTAATGAATACTGAAATGGTGGAATTTCTAAGGTTCTACTAATGCCTTTAGTCATAAGTTATATGGTAAATTAACAGAATTACAAAGTAAGCTGATTTCAGACATGCATTACAGAGTTAAAACACAGTAAAAAATTAAAATTCTTCCAAATCTAAAACAAGCTAATGTCATTAGTCAGTTTCAATCTTTAAGAAGGCAATACCTTATAAAACTGAATTCATTTTATCAGTCAGACCCATCCAAAACATATTTTTTTTAAATAGGTACATTTTTTATGCTCGCTCAAGTGAGCCAAATCAATTGATTATTTACCCTTCCAATCTGCCCGGGAAATATTATTTTGGAAATGCTGCTCTGAAATTAATTTTGAGAGAGGATATTCTGCAATGGAGGAACAAGTGAAATATGCAAAGCAAGTCTAGTGAAAGAATACCACGAAGAGTTTCACATCAACATTATATGAGTATCTAATGTTGACAGTGAATGTGCATTTTCGGCATATTTCAACATTGTCAGATAAGCGCACTAGCTTTAAAATTGAAAATTTGGAAGCATAGCTTTCTTTGTATTTTGGTGATTGACATGAGACATGATGATAGAAATTTATAAACTTTTTGTTCTATAAAACAATTCAGGACAAGTGAGCGTGTTGTTTACCATGCAGGCCTTGGTGTTCAAGCAGAATTTTTAAAAAAGTATTGTAATAAGCTAGGCCTTCATTATGAAAATTGTTTATTAATTAGTAATTAAGTAATTAGTAATTACTTTATAAAAATGGGATATTATAAAAGGCTATTTTTCTTATGTATATATTGTTATTTGAGTAGTTCTATGCCTATAGCCCAAACGGGTAATAAGACGCGGTGACAAAAAAAAAAGTATTTCTAGTAGGCCTACAGGAATGGTTAAAAACATACCAATTTTGAGTCAATTTTTCACCATTTTACCACTCTCCCTACCCCACAGAAGAAATTATCTACCCATTTTTTTGCACTGAAATATATCTTATTATTTACCAAAATCGAATCATTTTATCTACCACAACTCAGGGTTTAACCTTTTTATCTAACAACTTTTTGTAATGAAACACAACTTTTTTCTTTGACGAAACCCAATTTTTTATCCACCACAAATAACAGTCTCTGTCGCTACACACTACTTGTGGTCTCAGTTCTATTTACATTTTACTAACTCATTATGTATTTTATATCTGAAATTTTTTATAAAGTTTTCTTCTGTGTCTCTTACCACCCATTCAGGCTATCCATATTTAATCACACTAAGAGGTTAAGGATGAAGAAAGTAAAATTTTGAGTAAATGTACATGTATTTGTGTGGAGGGAAGATAATAAACAATTTATGGGGAAATCTCCCTCAGTGCACCTTACCGAGCTTCAAACCTAAAGGTGTCGAGAAAACCAGACTGGGAGAGAATGATGTTTAGTTTGTGTGTCCAAGGGTATGGGTTTAAAATATTTTAATTTCATTCTTTAAGGAGACTTGATTAAAAGATTTAATTTTATAAGGATTTAAAAATTGACAATGCACACCTATATAATATAGTAAGTAGTTTGTTAATAAAGTGAAGTCCTTTAAAATAATATTCATCCCAGTTTTTAATAAAGTAGAATATTATTAAGATACAATATTACTAAGATAAAATATTTTCTCATGAAATATAAGTCTTGGTATTTTCTTTAAGTCAAATGGCCGACTTGATTATTTTATATGCACATTTGTATGGTAAGAACAAAATGCATAGCTTATGTAGGTTAGGAATTAAATAGCCAAAGCTTTTATTTATGCATTTAGTGGGAATTACTCCATCTAGATAAGATATTCTGAAAATTGAAAAATGACACCTGGACACGGGAATTGAACCCGTGTCCAGGTGTCATTTTTCAATTTTCAGATTATGTAGGTTAATTATTATGGATGTATAGGTTGAGGCAGTGGCATAGCAAAGGGTGGGGAGTTACAGTGTGAAAATGGGGATTGAGGAGGATGGTCTGCATCGGTATCATCAGTCAAGGGGTGTCATTTTGTAACAAAAAACAAATTAATAGTTAAAAAAAATTAATATATTATTTTTACTATTAGTGTTGTTAAAAAACTATTGAAATCCTAATGTTATTAATCATTATATTATGATTGTAAAGTATCCACTTTAAGTCATTAAAATATAAGTAAGGTAGAGAAACTTATTCATATTTGAAAGGAGTACCACATTTACACCTTCCATTATCAGCAGTTCAAGATTTCTAAGCTCTCCAGAATGTCACCGCTGTATTCGCAACGCGCAGGTGCATAAAGAGTATAATGGTAACAGGCATCGAAAAGGAGGGTACATTTTTTCACTACTCGGTAAAAGTTCACTGCTTTAGCTGGCTTGTTAGGTTGAAGTTAGTAACATTACTGGGCCAAGGTTGGCCAACCTTTTTGAGATCGCATGCCAAATTTATGATACTCTTCAGTTAAATCCTTTAGAATGTCCATAGGGATTGCTCATAGGGATATTGAGTAGCAAAATGGAGTGATGAACTATTTCATAATCGTTATTAATTATTATTATATGTCATAATTACTATTACATTACATAAACATGGTGTCTACTCAAGTTGCCAATTAAATTCCTGACTTTTTCGCCGATTTTCCCTGATCATTTCCTAAAATTCACGACTCCAAAGTAAGACCCACCCTTCTATCCCTCCCCCCCTCCCCCCTCCCCAAGATTTTTGTCAATCTTTTTTATGGATGATATTAAGTTTTAAATTTAAATAAAAAGTTTTTTATTTGTATTAACATAGTCTATACTAGGAATTAGATAAATTATAAAATATATTAGCCTACATAGCTACAAAAAAATAAAGAGAGTTTGAATCACATTGTAGTATACTGATTTAATGATTTCATATTTTGAGTAAGAGAACATTTTCCCAAATATTTTTTGTAATTTACCAAATTCCCGACTTATTCCCGTTTTTTCCTCGACCACTTCAAATCCCCGGCTAATTCCAGTTTTCCCTGATTTTGCCGAATGGTAGACACCCTGATAATCTAATTATATTATAATAATTATTTATCATTATGTGTTATTGTAAAATATATTTTACAAGGATAGAGAACATCAAAGTTGAAACGTTTGTAAAATTTATTTGGGCAACATTTATAAAACATTATTATCGCATGAAAAATAACTTTAGAGAAATTAAATGTTATTTATTATTACTTCACAAGAGACAAAATTAATAAATTTGTGAAAATGCTAAGAGACTAGTTAATAAGTTTGCAAGAAATTAAAATTGTTTATATATTTTATAAGGTTATTAAAACAACTTTGAAAGCACAGTGTGCAATGAAGGCATAAAATCTTCTCGCGTGCCCCAAGTTTCCAAACTACTTGCACTAGGTTTTAACTTGTCGACAAAGGTGTCTTTAGAAGGGAGAAAATGGCATATTCTACTCAGCCCTTTAATACACTTTAGTACTTGAAAATATATCTTATAAGCTCCTCAGTTGGTTAGTTGAAACCTGGCAACTTACGGTATAGTAATTAACATATTGACACTCGCACTGAGCAGGCAAGTGTATTTTTCAAACTCAACAATGCCCAATATACCATACACTAGTGTTAACTTGACAATGGCTAAGAATGTTTTTACTTGAACCTTGCTCAGTCTTTGCATCATATAAAATGTTTTCTTGAGTATCATAGCTATAAGAACAATCTGGGTCACAGAACTTTCAAGAAATAGACCAAATATAGGTTATTTACTGCAACACGTAATCTCAGCTGTGTGCTTCATGATAGAAAGATGGCATCCTCAAAATACACATTAATCCACAATCCAAACAACATAACTGCAGGATTTGTTAAATTTTATCTTCCCGGATAAATGAACAACAAATTGTGTGTCGATGGCACTCAGCTCAAAACAGAGATCATGGGGCCATTTACTAAGTCTAACTATGAAACTGGCCCCATGTGGCTGCATCAGAATCAGTTATCATGAAGGCATGCTGTAGGTTGGTTGTGTTGCATTTTTTTATGTTGCGGTATTAATCGAGTTGATGATCACCTTCAATGCCAACATGAAAATTAAGATTATGAGGAACTATTACTGAATAAATTTCGACAAAACACTCAGAGATTAGAAGACCAAAAAAATGATGATGATTATATACTGAAGAGAGTGACTAATTCAAAATGACAGAAAATGTATTATTGAATTTATACGGTATTTTATGCAGGAAGGCAATAAGCAGTCCTTTATCAGCCTTAGATACCTGTGCCGACTTTGTTTAATTGCAGTCCATAAAGAGAACACATAAGTGTACACCTGACACATTTTTCCAAAGTAAGAATCCTTATTTGCTTGACACAGTAATTATTTTGACTGTATATTCATTTTACATATGTACAGTAGGCCTACATTATATGTTTGTTTGCTTTCTTTAAATGCCACATTACTTTTATTTTAATTATCATTAAACAAGATGGAAATTCTCATTTTCTCATGAAAATGACTTTGAATGTACTCTACATGGGGGAGTTTTCAAAATTTGATCATTTCTCCACAACTTTTTGAGATACGAAATATCTTATCATTGTAAAGTTGTAGTACTACTAAACATAAAAATCTTTTATTTGAAATATATTTTTATATAACCAATAGTTTCTGAGCTATTTAAACTAGTATGGTATATACTTTTAATTCAGGGTCTTTGAAAATGAATTTGATTCTTATACTCTTTGAAGGACAAAGATATTTCTCTTTTCCCAATTTTTCTCTAACGAGGTTGCTAGTTCCTAATGCCATAGAGTAAATAACAGTGTATATTATTTCATTCGTGATTTTTGTTCTAGTGTTTCTACAACAATGTATAGACCTATTATTTCATTTCACAAATCTTATGAGTTTTTAGTAAATGTATATTTTAAGATAAAAGAGGTCCGAGAAAGTTTGTACTGTGTGTCCTTTATTTTGCTCTGCAAGAATATGTTTTTCAGCTAATAGCTTAAAACTTTGCTTAAATAGGGCATATATTAGTTTTGGACCTTAGTATTATAAGTTATCATTTATAAGTGTAAGTTCTTAAACATGTGCATGCAACAATAATTCATCTTGTCAAAGTTTATGAAGTAAAGATCTGTTGTTGTGATTATAAACTACTTCAATATATATCTTTAGTCCTCAAAGCTAACACAGTTTTGTTATGTATTATCCAAATGTGTGATTATAGGCTATATAAAGGTTTTATAGTAAAAAACCAAAAGTGAAGATTATTTTCTGATCAATATGATTTAAGATACATTAATAAGCATTTACTTTACCTCAAAAGGATTGTTATTAAATAAAATTAGTATGTTAACATAATATTTTAGGCACATTGTGGGATTTGCAACAGCTTCAAACCTTTTTGATTTTTTTTTTTCTAGTTTGGTTTGATTGAGTTATTGAATTATATAAATCTCAAATTAATATTAATGAAGCTTTGCAGATCCTTAACATTCTTTGATTTACTTTTATTACTAAGCTTCCTGGGATTATGCGGACCACCAGTTATCCAAGAACCACATTTTGAGAAACAGTGGTTTAGAGGAATCTTATTATAAGAGTGTTCAAGTAAGTTTAGCTATAAGATAAGGTCTAGTTAGGCCTAGCTATGCAAACTATTGTTAAAGACCTTCCCCTCAAATAATTCATCTAGACATACCAATATCCTAATAGACTATGCTAGGTAGTTATTTTTTTATTACAAAGACACTTGATTATACCATGATAAAATGTAATAAATTTTTGATTGTTTAGAAAGCTTGTTTCCGAAGTTTTGACTTTTCCAAACAAAATCCCTAAGCACCAATATATTTAGAAAAATTGACATCTGAAAACAATAACTCGGTAGCACTACTAAAAAAATTTATCGAAAAATAGCTGCAAAGCTAATGTATAAAAGAATATATAAATAGGCCTACTACATGTTTTGGAAACCATTTTACTATATAGTAACACTATAAATAAAATAAAATCCACATATATCATTCAAATGTGCAAATTTTAACAAAGTAGCCACAAATCACAAAGAAAAAAATTCAGGAATTCTTCTTAAATAAACTCCAGGTCTAAGTAGATAAGAAGATAAAAGAAATAAAATGGGTACTCTTAATTGTTTTAGGCTAAGCAATTATTTTTAAATGCACTCTAAAAAATAAATAACCTCAAGATTAGAAAATGTTCGACTAGAAAGAGCTATAAAGACATTTTGCCTCCAAATCAAAATATAAAATATACTTTCTTTGAACAATTAAAAATTCTCTGGCATTTCCCCGATAATTTTAAATTTCTTGATATAATTCTAGGTTTTCCATAGATTAATTTGGCTAGGTACTCTGATTAATAGAATTTTAATTAAGCTGTATTTTCAGTCACACTGAATGAAGAAGGTAAAAGGCCTGCTATTAGAATATTACATATATTCAATGATTGGACACACAAATGTTCATATTCATACTTTCTAAAAAATTAGTTATTTTAACCATAAAGAAGTTAAAAAGTTATTTTAACCAGAATCAAATAATTAAGATTTTGTTGAGTCTTTTTAGTATGTTTAAAGGCAATGATAACCAGTTGTGATAAGAGCGAATGGATGAGTTGTAGGTACTAAGCCTAGGTTTGATGTTTGCTTTCACAGTAATTTTGTTTTATCACTTTATTAATAAAAACATCATTCTACTCAACAGTATTATAACAATATTATTTATATAAATATATTGGTGGTTAACACTTACCCCTGGTCTATCCTGTCCACAGGGTTAGGGCCGGGTATTTGACCAGGCATCATGCCGTGGCCAGGCATCGGTCCAGACATGGGGTGGCCTGGTCCATGGCCAAACGGTGAGCCAGGAGGGATGCCGTACTGGGGACCTCCAAACGGCTGCCCTGGCGAAGGGAAGTGAGGGTTGCCTCCTCCAGGAGGACCTCCAACAAAAGGAGGTCCTGAAGATCCAGGTCGACCGACGAATTGAGGTCCACCCCCTGAGGGAGAGCCAAACGGACCAGGTCCGGGCCCATTGTAAGGTGGCCCATTGTTGGGGGGTGGGTGGGAAGCCGGCATTGCCAACGGATTGAGGCGGCCCTGGTCCGGGGGTGGACGAACCTGAGGGCGCAGGAGAGGCCGTGTATTGGGGGGTTCCGGAGCCTGGCGGGGGCCCTGCATAGGGTGGAGCCCCCGCTGGGGAACCTGCCCCAGCTGGGGGGCCCTGGAAAGGAGATTGCCCCTGGAAGCCCGCCGGCGGCCCAGAGAAGTTCTGGCCTGAGTTGGGAGGAAAGTTCTGAGCCTCCGATCCAGGGGGCGGTCCCTTCCAGGTGGCAGCAGGGTCCTCCAGTGTGGCTGGCAGCGTGATTGGTGGTACTCCACGACCTCTACAGCCTGAAACCAACATTAGTGTCAGTTGACCAACATTCAAATAAGTCCTATTCAATTTCTCACAAATAAATTTAAATTAAATGTACCGTACATAAATTTTTACTATCTCTAATATCCTAATATCAGTATGTTATAAACATTGAACCAGTGGATATACAACTTAGTTTTTGACAAAAACAAAACTACAGGTAAAGATACTTGCAAAAGGTTCAAGTACTTTCTTAAAGGCAGTAGACTAAGCTGTAGGCCTAACGATATTTTTCATTCAAATTCATTAATGTATATTTAAAAAAGAAACAAGTTTACCAGAACCTTTAACATTTTATTCATGTTTAATAAGTCTACATAAACCATGCAACATACTGCATATGTTTAAATATTCTAATTTATAGTATTTGCATTACAATTTAGCTTGTAGCTTGGAATAACTTAAGTTTATTAAAATGAATTGAAAAAAATACTGTGTGGTAAATGCTGAACAAAAACATAAGGTTGAACAGAATTTACCTTCGACAAACCACCTTATGACATTATTTTGAAAACAAAACCCTACACTAAACTATTTTTTGTAAATAAATAATATAGGCTAGGTCAACTGTGAATATCTGCTCAGACAATATGAAAAAATATTATGAGTTTATGTAGGTAAAGAAAAACTTTTTGTTTACTAAAATAATCTTATGAATGTATTCCCTTTTAAAACTGTAAATTGCTCTTCATTTAGAAATTTAAGTTTTTCTTGTCAGAGGTTGAAACAGGCTTCTGTTAATAGCCTATTACGTTGTTAAATTTACTCATAAAATAGGCTATGTATTAATAAAATAAAATAAGTTATATAATCTAAGTTACAAATTTGCTAGTTTTGTTTGACTTAATAAATGTCCATCTTTTACAAATAAGCTCTCAAAACATTCTAAAAGGCCTATTTTAAATTTATGTAATACATTACTTTAAACGAAAATATTTTTCTATTAGAATAGTAAACAATTGTAGCCTAAATCTTAAGCTACTCAGAACTGTAGGCTACATATTTTATCAATAATTCTAGCAAAACTAGTTTTTTTAAACACTTGGGATATGAGTAAGAATAAAAGATAAAATATTTATTATATAATAGTTATCTTCAGTAAAGTGTTAACCCTATTTGAAAATGAAGCCATTGGGGCTTTGCTATTAATGTTTTACTTAAATATGTGCATTTTATTATTATCAATTGTTGAGTGACACTCGTTTCTTCATTTTACGAAATAACTAATCAATACAAATAATAATTGTAAAAGATTCTAATAGCTTTAAAATGAGCACACTTTTGTCTTCCAAATAGGTTAGGTTAGACAAAAAGTTATATGAGAGATTGTACACTAGTAGCATTACTCTCATAATATTACTGTACTAACTAGAACTTATGTGTATGTTGTGGTTTGCCACCATAAACAATAAATAATAATTTACATTTCTTGTTTCGTTGACCTCCGCGCCCTTGTCTCATTCTGTCAGTGTCAGAATACGCGAAAATTGAATGTTTTTGTACTCTGCTTTACTAGACGCATAACTCCACGAGCACTTTAAGTTCTCGCCTAGATCGAAGCACAAATTAACACAATCGTTTGAAAAAATATACACAAAACAAAATAACTTGTTACAGTTAAGCATTTCCGTTTTATCACAACATTTCTCCTTCATTCTGTAAAAATTCAGTACCACTGGTTAGATATTCCTCTTTTCTAAATAACTTCTCAAGAAACGCAGCAAGTAAACACCACCCGAGTCAAGCGAGCTAAATTTTGTACTTTTTTTTATCAACAATTAAAATTGAATTTTAAATATAATATTTTATATTACATTATAATATTTTACGGATTAAATTAATCAATTACAAATTTATTTAGAATTTACTATTTTTTCAGTTATCAACTTGACACCGGATGATTTTTTTAATCAACACAAAACATTTATTAATAAAGTAAATATAAAATAAATTACTGCAAAATGTAATTAAATTCTTTACTTAAAGCAAATCAAGTAAATTGTATTTATATTTTATCTATTTCGATTGAATATTACACTTCTAAGACATGTGTTGTAAACGCGATAATTAAACCCCGCTAAAAACAACTCGTAGTACTTCCGATATCATACACCATTTTTCTTTCCCGAACTCACTTTTATAAATAGATATTGAATTATTTTATTGTATAAACCGAACGCCCACCTTTCTTGCCTCTCACGAGGGCCGTTTGTGTGCGGGGAGTTGTGACAATAATGTCAACTATTTTTCTTCTTAGGCCTTCTGCAAAAATTATCCTGCGAAAAGCCACGAAATGCTGCCATTTTTACAGCGCGTCGCGACCGGCTGAGTGAGGCAGCGGTGGGCATGTTGTCCTGCCACACATCCTTGTTGATAGCTAGCCACTCTGCAGACGACGACGACCACCGTCAACTAAATTTTAACTTATTTCCCTGACTTCCGACGCGTTTAATTACTTTTAACTCGTGTTTTTTTTTACTTTGATCCGGCGAATTTTTTCGTTCGCAAGTCTTCCATCGTGAACTCACAGTCAACGGCGGTTGACAGTGTCACCCTAAAAATCAATAAAGTTCTCCCCCCTGGCCCTTCCCGCCTCCCCCTATTCCGCAACACTACACGACTATCATTACTAGGCACAATGTAATTGAACGGCGACGCTTCCCTAAATCTGGGCGGTGGCCCCTAAGCGAGCACCGCCTCTTTTTTTTTTTAAACAGAGCAGTTTTTTCTCGAGTTGCAGAGACACACAATTGCCACGTTCTGATGTAGATCAGTTTACCCTGGCGTGACTCTGTTCACTTGGGCGTCTCACGCAACACCGCCTGAGGTAGCCGCGAAGTCGCGACTAGAAGGTCGGCTGAGATGGAAGATGTTCGTAGTAACGAGAAATAAAACTTTCCGGAGGAAAGTTTTGCTTTATCCAGTTTGCAGCTCAACTACCTTGACCTAGCCATAGTGATTTTGTATTGATTAATATGTGTGTCAATGAGTTGGAGACCCCTCCTTCTCCTCTGGAAAGAGACGTTCCTTTCGTTCGACTGGGTGGTCAGCCGGTGCCTCGCCTCCGGGGAGAGAAAGGTCTTGTTCCTCCTCCTGACTTCCACTGACCGGTTCAAGGTCAGACGCGGAGGGGTAGACAGCACAGCTATCTTAATTATTTAACCTTGCCTCTCGAAGGCTGACTACAAGCCACTCTTCCGATTCACCTGTCCTCTACCACAGCTATGAACTGAACAGTGAATTTACCAACACAATAATTTTATAATAAAGAGAATTGGTTGGAACTATCTTTTGAACCTCGCTTATTCCTTCATACGATCTCTTTTGGAGGAGTCAGTTAATGCAATAAAATAATTATATAACTATCCTTTATGCCCTTAAGAAGTTAAACAAACCATTAAATAGCGAAACTTGAGGTAGCTTGAAGGTGCTCAAGACAGTTTTGAATTATTTTTAACTAACAATTCTAAATTTGTTTGGGAAACCAATAATTTGTGCTATCTGATTTAACTAACTTTTGTTCTTAAATAAACATTGTTGTAGGCCTTTTCTAATATCTTCATAACCGGTAATATACAATATTAAAATGTTATCACATTTATTAAGGATTTAATCATCTAAAGACTTAATAAACTTGAATAAACAACGTTAAAAGTGATTTTAGAATTGAAAATGTTAAGGAAGGTCCCAAAAATATTTATTTTAGAATAAAAATTTTTCTGTCAAGAAAGTAAAAATGATTTTACTCCACCTCCCGGCCTCTCATCACCCCCCTCGCCCTAAAAATGCAATTTTAAAAAGAAATTCCAAATTCGCTTGAACAACCTTAATAAAAAAACTATACAAATCATCTTGGTATAATAAGTGTAGCAGTACATTCACATTATAATCACTAATAAGATTTTTTCATGTGGTGTATTTTAGCTGAATCAAAGCATGTACGTAACTCTGATAGAAAAGAAGGTATAATAGACCTT
Source organism: Timema bartmani (assembly GCA_902151455.1). Taxonomy (NCBI): domain Eukaryota; kingdom Metazoa; phylum Arthropoda; class Insecta; order Phasmatodea; family Timematidae; genus Timema; species Timema bartmani. The sequence continues at coordinate 100,467 of CABFWB010000467.1, read as the reverse complement.
TGCGTGTTGGAGAGTACCCTCTGAGAGAAAACAATTGTAGACCTTCTTGAGGGGCTAGAAAGTACACTCTGATAGAAAACCAGTTTAGACCTTTGTGTGTTGAGAGTACACTCTGATAGAAAACAAGTTTAGACCTTTGTGTGCTAAGAGTACACTCTGATAGAAAACAAGTTTAGACCTTTGTGTTTTAAGAGTACACTCTGATAGAAAACAAGTTTAGACTTTTGTGTTTTAAGAGTACACTCTGATAGAAAACAAGTTTAGACCTTTGTGTTTTAAGAGTACACTCTGATAGAAAACAAGTTTAGACCTGTGTGTTTTAAGAGCACACTCTGATAGAAAACCAGTTTAGACCTTTGTGTGTTAAGAGTACACACTCTGATAGAAAACAAGTGTAGACCTTTGTGTGTTGAGAGTACACTCTGATAGAAAACAAGTTTAGACCTTTGTGTGTTGAGAGTATACTCTGATAGAAAACAAGTTTAGACTTTTGTGTTTTAAGAGTACACTCTGATAGAAAATAAGTTTAGACCTGTGTGTTTTAAGAGTACACTCTGATAGAAAACAAGTTTAGACCTTTGTGTGTTGAAAGTACACTCTGATAGAAAACAAGTTTAGACCTTTGTGTGTTGAGAGTGCACTCTGATAAAAAAAAGCTTAGAGCTTTGTGTGTTGAGAGTACACTCTGATAAAAAAAAGTTTAGACCTTTGTGTGTTGAGAGTACACTCTGATAAAAAAAAGTTTAGACCTTTGTGTGTTAAGAGTACACTCTGATAAAAAAAAGTTTAGACCTTTGTGTGTTTAGAGTACACTCTGATAGAAAACAAGTTTAGACCTGTGTGTGTTGAGAGTACACTCTGATAGAAAACAAGTTTAGACCTGTGTGTGTTAAGAGTACACTCTGATAGAAAACAAGTTTAGACCTGTGTGTGTTAAGAGTACACTCTGAGAGAAAAAATTGTAGAACTTTGCGTGTTGATGAGTACAAATTGATATAAAACAATTGGATACCTTATTGTTCAGCGCACTAGTAGAAGTTATAAAAGAAGTAGATACCTGCTTGACCTGTGGACAGTATGTTACACTTTGATACAGAATGAAGTAATTCTCTGAACCTTCCTCATAAGACCATCAAAATGTTGATTATTAGATACAATATCACGTTCAAACGATTACACGTATCAAAGTGTGGTTTTCTACTCTCACTAAATATGAACGAAATTGGAATAGTTGGAATTAGTTTATTTCCATTGAACATTGTTATGTTTCAATTTTCATTCCTTTTTTTTTAATGTGGTTAAATGTTCTCAGATGTCGATTTCACTTTCTTCTAACAGAAATTAGAGAAAATCTCACCAAGATTCGACGTCATGTTCTAGCAGTATTATTTTTAGACTACTTGTTATCCGTGGGGTTAAATGGGTCTTTACAAATTACCTTCATTAACTTTGGTTCATGAAAAGGTATTACCTTCATCCCATCAATTTTAAATTTGGAAACTTTGTGATTCTTACTAATCACAACATTAATGGTGATTTACGTTTCAGTAGCCGCATAGTCAAATGCGTCAGTCACTCTCGCTGTAGACTAGACTGCTGATGACGGGGAGATGGAGGTTAGAAACTAGGTCAGGTGTACTGAGGGTTGTTTTTCCAAAATAATTTTCCACTCTCCCTCCACGCCTCTGAATGTAACCTTCTTCATCCCCAAAACCATGAGCATATTAGTCCATAAGCGTATAAACCGAACGGGTAGTAAGATGCTGTGCTAAAAAAAAATAGTGGTTTACTAAACGTTACTCGACTGTACGTTTGTAAATACTTGCAAATCTCTTTACCTACAATTTATAACGAAATTGGCCACTCAAGAGTATGTTTTATTTTTTAAGAATAATATTCAACCATCTTCAACCTGATTTATATTTAGACTCTTACCTATGTTAATTTTCAAGCAGATCACATTCCTCTTTTATTACATAATAAATTATACGGCGCACCTCATAGACTTTCTCTCGCTTTTATCTTAAAATATACATTTACTAAAAACTGTGTACCGTGTGAAACAAAATAATAGGTCAATACATTGTTGTAGAAAGACTACGCCAAAGATCATAAATGAAATAATATAAACTGTTACTTACTATATGGCATTAAGGACTAGGAACATTGTTACTATCAAATTGAGAAAAGAGAAACATCTTTGTCCACCAAAGAACGTAAGAATCAAATTCATTTTCAAATACAGTAAAACCTTGGATTGCGAGCATAATTCGTTTCATAAACGTGTTCGTAATACAAAGCACTCGTATATCAAAGTGAATTTCCCCCATAAGAAATAATGGAAACTCAGATAATTCGTCCCACAACCCAAAAATATTTAATCTAAGAATGATTAATACTTTTTTCATTTTCGTTATTTAAATGTAACTGTACTGTAATCAAATTTATTAATTAAATTTAATGGTGGCTGGTGTGAGGTGGACGAGAGAGATANCTCTATGGCAGCATAATGCTACAGAAAAATTGAGGGGGGAAAAAAAAAATATTTTTCAACCAAAGAGCATAAGAATCAAATTAATTTTCAAAGACGTAGATTAAAAAGTATATATATTGGTTTTATAAAAAGATTTTTCAAATAAAAGATTTTTATCTTTAATAGTAGTACAGCTTTACAATAATAAGCTATTTCGTATCTCAAATAGTTGCAGAGAAACGATGAAAATTTGAAAATCTCCCCTATTTGAAGTACCCTCAAAGTCATGTTCTTTTGAAAATGAGAGTTTCCATCTTGATTATAATGATGAACAGTGTTTAGATATAAAATCTAGTCAAAATCTTCAGCGTGAATTTCGATCAAATTAAATTTATTCTCTTTTTGCCCTTCAATAAACTACCCTTAAATTTAGGGTTAGATGTCTAATTCCAAAAACCCTTAGGAGGGACCTTATGAAAGGCCCAGATACCAAGTTTTAGCCCAATCGGTAAAATAGTTTCAGCTTTAGCTCGAGATACAGACAAACAGACAGCATTGCGGAAACTACTTTTTTGATTTCAGGGAGTCAGGAAACGTCGGTATTGATCAAAATCTCTAATTCGATTTTTTTTACGATCACAATACTTTCTCTCCGAGGTGTCAAGAGAAAGTAAAAAGTGGTTTTCGCAATACTGTCTGTCTATCTGTCCATCTGTCTGTCTATCTGTACCTCAGTCTAGAGCCAAAACTATTGTACCGATTGGGCTAAAACTAGGTATCTGGGGTTTTCATAAGGTTTCCCCAAGGTTTTTTGGAATTAGATATTGAACCTTAAGTTTTAGGGTAGTTTACTGAAGGTCAATAATAGAAAAAAAAAATCGAAATTAGCTCTAACGATTTTTATTACATTTTATATATAGACACTGTTTTTTATCATCATAAACAAGATGGAAATTCTCATTTTCTTTTGAAAATGACTTTGAGGGTATTCTACATGGAAGAATTTTCCAGTTTTGATCATTTCTCCCCAACTATTTGCGATATGAAATATCTTATCATTGTAAAGTTGTTGTAGTACTACTAAAGATAAAAAAATATTTTATTTGAACTATATTTTTATAGAACTAATAGTTTCTCAGCTCTAAGCACACACACACACACACACACACACACATATATATATATATAAAGGTATATATATATACCTTTTACCATACCATATATATATTTATATATGCTTATATATATATACCTTTTAATTCAAGTCTTTGAAAATGAATTATAATCTTATGCTCTTTGGTGGACAAAGATATTTCTCTTTTCTCAATTTTTCTGTAACAATGTTCCTAGTTCCTAATACCATAGATTAATCAAGTAACAGTATATATTATTTCAGTCGTGATTTTTGGTGTAGAGTTTCTACAACAATGTATATACCAATTATTTAATTTCAAAAATATCACGAGTTTTTTGAAAATGTCTATTTTAAGATAAAAGCGAAAGAAAGTTTGTGCGGTGCGCCGTAACATTTATTTTGAATGAGTTTTAAACGTGTTAAGGCTATTGGCAACATACACTAATTAAAGAGGACATAAGGATGTAGAGGGTGACTTTAAAGAAAATACATCAGTATTGGCGTTATTTTATATTCGCGCCTAGTCTTACTACCCATCCTGGCTATTCACATTTAATTACATTAAAGGGGAAGGGAGGAGTAAGGTGGAATTTAAAAGAAATATACCCCTATTTGTTTGGAGAGATAGTGAGAAACACTTTAGAGGTGGAAATGAGGGGGATCTTTGTGCTCATTAGGGCGGATCATTTTTTTTTTGTGAATTCAGAACCAGAAAATTACATTAACATTCAGAGTGAAGGTAAAAATCACAATTTTACTGGATAATCATAGTCGGAAATGAGAACGCATATAAGAGCAACTCTTTCGAAAGAACTAATTGGCAAACCTCATCAGAGCGGAATAAATATCAGGCTCTGGTTTGTCAGTGATGGGAAAGTTGAGGTTCAAATCCCGGTCGGGTGTACTAAGTCGATTTTTTTTCGCTAAATTGTTTTCCACTTATCCTCCACGAAAATGCAGCTACGTTTCATCGAGATTCTCACTATCCAGGCTATCTATACATATAGCCTGGATAGATCGTTAGAGGCGGTGGGAAAACACACAGCTATTACCAACACAATAGCTGACATTGTTCCCGGCCGTGATTTGGGGATAGCAGTTATGTCAACAACAAAAGTAAAATTAAAACGTTAATATTAATTTGAAAGCAATTCAGAAGGTGCGGCCACACAGGCCCCCCCTCCTCGCCAATTTGGTGGG
>CABFWB010000467.1:77085-95312 GCA_902151455.1 Timema bartmani | reverse complement strand
TTCAAGATGGTGGTAGGGATTTACCATGGGTCAGTTATTTCTAAAACCATTAACATTAACATTAAAAAAAAACTTTTTAAAACAAAAGATAGGCCTACTCACTTTTACAAGATCAATAACTGAACAGGTCCAAAAGTTAATTTTAATATATGGTCTTTTTTTTTTTTTAGTTATAGCCTCAAAAAGATAAAACATAGCTTCTGATTGGTGAGTATTTAAAGTTTTCCCAGTAAAAATAAAGACCTAAAGCGACCTTCATGTTAACATAAAACTGTAAAGTGTAAAAATGTATTTCGATAAATTTGATTTTATTGTAATTATTGAAGTAAACGGGTCTGATAAGAGCTGTGAAAATGTTGAAAACGCGAGAGCGGCCGAGCGCGGTGCACTATCATTACCAGTGTATCACGAACATCGTTGACTTGATTGTCTTCGTACGTAGTACTTGTGTGTAATTCTAAGAATAACAAATGTATCTCATAATAGTAATAAATATACCTCTCCTAAGTTGTTTCTAAAACGTCTTAGAACGTTTTAATATGATATATATACAGTTGAAACTTGTACATTTTAGGAAGATTAAAAAACAGTTTTACAAAAATAGAATATGCTATGTTTAAAAAAATAGAAACAAACTTACATTACCACACAATGCTACAATATCAGTTTTTTGATCAGTTTTAACTATATTAAGATGAGTCACTTCAGGATGTGACTACAGTGGGTGCAGAATAGGGAAAAAGGTGTGCTGAGCGACTTGCAGGTGCAATGACTCGTGCAGCCTTTCTTACAGGAACACTTCACCAGCACCCTGCATGCCTGCCATTACACAGGCGTAGATGTCCACTTCGGAATCAAGTTTCTACACAATTTTTCACACCTCAAATTTATGAGGGAGTCCGGTTCGGTGTTTGACTGCTGGTTACATCCCTTCCCCCAATACCCCCCAATAGATGTTCCGCTGGGTAGATTGATCGCAGAACATGTTGGTCAAAAACGGCTGCCATTGGTGGACTATTATACAAAGATCTGTTTTAGATGATAAAATAACTTTGCGTGTTTCATCAGTATATCTTCCAGAACATTAATTATAGTAAAGAACCACAATATAATCGTTCAGTTTTGTGTGGGAAGGTTCACCCAAGTAAGCCACAAGTTATGCGATTTCTATTAATGATTCATCCATGCTGTCAAATTTCATCCAACCATTCCAAGCCCTAGCTTTCTTATAAATGAAAAGACAGCTGTAGAATCGCACCCGGAAAATGCGTGAAAACCTCTCAAAGCTGTGGAATTATGCTCACCTAGTTCTTGGCCGATGACATGACTAATAATGCAACTCTGTTTGTTACCGATTCTAAAGAACAGCCACAGATTTTTAAGACCAAAATCTTTCAGTTGGAAGTAATGAGATATTGATAGGGGGAGTATTACCACGTCTGTGTCCAAGGTACACATACCAACAATTGGATCACAATGCTGCACAACATCAAATATGTAGTATAATACGTCCATTTACTTCCTACTGACTTCTAAATGAGCTCTTCAGCGAAATTTTCTCAGCAACAGAACATAATATACTCGCTTCTTACAGTTGTCACAATCTGTGGTAAGTCAACTCACTGCACAGTGGCGTTTATTCAATGGAAGCAAGGGAAGCAATGCTTCCCTATTAATTAAAAAGAGAACAAAGAAATTAAGAGGAAAATAATGTTAAAACCAATTTATTATAATTAGAAACCTTTCCAACAAGGATACTGTTAATAATGACTGAGATGGCAGCTATTCTTTCTTAACGCAAGTAATTCTTTCTCGCTCAGACTGACCGGTCAGGCAGCTGATCTCGCTCTTTATTCTGTCATTCGTTTGTTTCCGGGTCTGTCTGGCCCTCATCGGTGAAAGGGAAGCAGCGTTTTCCTAAGCGAGTTTTGGCTCAGTTTACTTTCGTGATTGATGCATAATCGTACTTAATGTACTGTTAAAATCTTATTTTCAGGTTGTTTTTGAGCAATATGTATCGTTTATAGATATAATTATGGGCATTATATTACAAAATAATGTATTTATCACCATTTTACAGTAAGCTTAGTTTTATTTTACAATAATATTGACGCTTGTTTGATCTTCCAAGGGAAGCAGTTTGTTTCTTTGCGTACAGTAGTAGAATGACGAGTGCGTCAACAAGTACAGCAGTGAAAGAGGAGGGCTGCTGTGTCAAAAATCATAATTAGGCCTAAAATTTTTAAGCATAGTTTTTCATCCTGGTCTCTTGACGGAAAAAAGAAAATAATTGAAACAGGCAGACCCAATCCATTTTTAGGCACAGCAAAAAAAAAATTGACATTTCAATACTCAAGTTTATGAAAGCGTTTATTAATTATCGGGGTGTTGGGTTGGTGGAAAATTATATATTTGACCTGACTAGCTATTAATGATGATGGCGTGTAGAATAAATCCGGATTAAGTGAAATTAAAAGTATTTACAAAGTTATTAAAAGGTACGCTAAAGGTTAAACTGATTTGCAGGCTACAACCCAAGACAAAAAACACACACATCTGCAATCGTAAATTTACCACTATTATTATTACTATTATTTGAATTCGAACTACAATTATTATTTTAATATATATAATTTAATGATTGAGTAATATTTCTAAGATCACCAATGATTTTGTTTTATTCCATTCATATTTTGTGTCACCGCCTTCCTTTATTCCCCATATAACTTTAAAGTCTAAAAAAAAAAGGAAGGAAGGACCCGTGTGAGCTTCCAATTAAACTATGGTCTATCAGACCACCTTTAATGTAGCCTCACTGCTTCCCTTTGCCCAGAATTGACCACACGCCACTGTCACTGCATATTCAGTAAGCATAAGGAAACGAGACGGTTTATTGTCAGGAATTGTGAGAAAACCCGCTTATCATCTGGGCAAGGGGGCATTTTCAAAAACTTGGCATCAAATTCCCTAAAACGTTTATTATTTTGAACCCCTTTATTAAGAGTGTCATTGGTGTAAATGTCCCAGATTCTCATGGTTTTTATATTTGTTGTATCATTTTCTGGGGGCTTGTTGAGCTCATTTTCACAGTAACCACCAAATGTTTTGGATGGACGTGGTGCAAGCAAAGGTTTTACACTCAACTGAGAAGGAGGAGTTGTTAACCTGTGCTTTCAAGGATGGTAACAAGATCGGAGTTGGTAGATATGAGTATCTCTATACACGAGAAAAGTGCAGGAAAATATATATAGTTGATTTTAATGAATGAAAAAGTCGTTTAGATTGTGATCACGAGTTTAACTAGCAATGAATAGTCGTAAAAAAAGTTGGAAGTAGTTTTTCAAGGAAATGATTTCATGGTGGGGTTTTCCTCAGCTCTGCAAATATTAGTATCTTGTTTTTATTCATACAATCGCATACACCAACGGAGGATCCTTCAAACAGCCTTTCATAAAGAAATAATTTGTACAATTTAACATCCCGTGACTCCACAAATATCAGATCCTCCACACGTTCAGCTCCAGCAACACAATAATTATAAGGTCGTAGGTCCGTGCATTGAAAGAATTTCATAATTCCATGAATGGTTGCCTAAGTCTTTGTACATTTTCTATAATCTGCTTTTGAAAAGATTTATGCTGTTCATGATGGCGAGTTTCAGCTCTGTTTGGTGGAATACCATTGAACTCATTCAGAAGTCTGGAGATCTCTGGACCGGTGACTGTCCATCTTAGCAAGTGGGTCATGGAGCAGTCCAATAACACCACCTTCTCCTTCTATTGCTGTATTGTGCTGCTCTTGTGCCTGATCAATAGCAATAACTTTCTTTCTAACAACGAGATTTACAGCCGAAAATTGCTATCCATTTGTTGAAGCTTCTTCTGGCAACTCTTTCAAATTCTTAATATGTACAGAAAGGCAATGAACATAATGAGTTTGGACAAATAAGGAAAACCATGGCATCATTTTTTCAAGAAATTCTTATTTGGTGCTGGGCTTTATTCTTATTATTTTTCACCAGACATAATTATTTTTAAGTACATTTACATAATCTTTATTATTCATCTGTATTACAGGAATGTATTAGTACTTTCAAGGGAATTTCAGGGTAAATACACTTTTTAACTGCATAATATAAACTACAGATGTTTAAACATGTAGCTTGTTCCCCACAGAATACAGATATCAATACGCTTGTTATGCTCAGTCACAAGACATTTCTCCCTTATTTATTCCTGGTGTTGGTAAACAGCTCTGACTGATAATGCATAAATTCATCATCAATTGTTATGTGGCGAATAATTATTTACTCTTATGTGGATTATAACCACGTTTATTATTTTATAAATGCTAGTGTATGACGAAGTTTACGATATCCGAAGAACGACATAAATAAATGTGCTCAAACGTCTCTGAGTTGCATTCCATCACGTTTTGTGTTATTTTTCTTCTTAAGGTTACTGAGATGTGTTACTGAAACATAACATAAATATAGCTACAACATTACTTCAAGATCAGTTGTCTAAAAATATTTCATAAGCTTGGTTGTCATAACAGCTTCCAGAGCAATTTATAATAGTTTAGTTTCACAAAGATCTCTATTGTTAATACAAAAATAATTGTTTAAGGCCTACCAGCTGATAACTAAAATCTGTTATAAGAGTTTTATTCTTGCTTTAAAAAAATAATACTCGCCTTTAATAATATTCAAAAAAATCGTTAGCTTCGGATTTATAGAACCGCTACTGGCTCGTCTCCACGTTCGAGCACTTGAGGCGAGAGCCTGTTTAATTGATGCCTTATATAAATCAAAACATAACTAGACGTGGAACAACTTTTATAATGACATACAATTTGCTAAAGGCCTTCATTTTTATGAGATAATAGTAGTAGATCGAAAGATACTTTTTCATTTCTTATAACACGATTACAATGGGAATAAATCTATGTTAATAAAAGCCTAATAATGTTTTTATATCTGTCCAGGGAATATTTAGTACTTCTCAATGAGTTATAAAGCTGAAATTGTAGAAGAACTATTCAAGAGGTGCGCAAATTTTGTAAATTTGAAAACTGATCAAAAATAAAAATGATTTAATTTTTTTAAAATTTTTTAATCATTTTAATTTGTCGACATGTTGTTTGCATATGAAAAGCATGGAGAACCTATAATATAGATTCCAATCTTAAATACAAAGAAAAATTGAAGATTATAATTCGTTGACCTGTATTTATGATTTGGTTGATTTGTATTCATATTATTCAGTAAAAGTGTTTCTTTGGACAAGAAAATTTTACAGCTAATGTTAAACATATGTATTTAATTTGAGCTTACATTTACATAACCTTGATATGTAAACATACAAACCAATTACTACCCCAATTAAAAGACAACTAACACTGCAGAGTAATAAATTACATAAACTTATAAAATCAATGTTGATTCAGTTGACGAGGAGAATGAGCTGGAAAAAGACAACTATCCAGTTAAGTGTAGAGTTATTAAAACAGCTTGATCCTCTCGGGAATGCCGCCACACAAATTAAACTTTAAAATAGGAAGTATAAGTATGATTCTCAGGAACTTAAATATTAATCAGGGCCCATGCAATGGGACCCACCTAGCAGTGTTTAGTACCAAAAATTGATTTGGCCCCTGTAGACCTTGACATCCCTATTGTTTTGAGATGGAGGCAATTCCCAGTTTACCTAACGTTCTCAATGACTATTAATAAGTCACAAGGTCAAACCTTGGATATCTGCTCAAACCAGTTTTCTGCCATGACCTGTACGTGGCTATTTCCAATGTTTTGAAGCTCAACAGACCTAAGGGTTAAAGTCGTTGAATCAAATCCGGGAACACTGATACCGGAAAAACCTTACAGTAGTCACTAAAAACATATTATGTAAAGAAATTTTATAATTTATTTGGTAAAAATAAAATTAATTTAGTTAATTCTCACTTTAGCTACTCTTACTTAATATAATTGACAAAAATATAATTCTATAACAAGCTAGCTCAACCTAACAAAACCTAACCTTTCATGCATCTACAAATTGAAGGTTCGGTTTTGTTAAGAACATGTAATATTGATATCAGCCTGTTAAAAAATGGGCTTAAAAACTAATTACATATTATAATATACGATATTATTCCTTATATCAAAGTGAACAGTTTTTGTAGATTTTTTTAAATATTTCAGTTTGTTTTCAAGATAACGGAGAAAATTCAATGCATTACTAGACACGGCCACCATGTTGTTGGAAACATGCCACCATCTTAAATGTTTTTGAAAATTTTTTTGGGGTCCACATCAAAAATAGTTTATGTTGGTCTGACAAACGCGTGTGTAAATTGGTTTGCTTTTACTCAAAATTGCATTATTTTCACGATTTTTGTCGCTAACCGCGCCTAATAATGTCTCACGGGAACTTTTGAATGCATTAACCGATTTGGTTCAAACTTGGCACAGCTGTTCTGTGAATCTCTATACATATGAATTTCGTTGGAGAGGAAAATTGAAAGAAGGGTTGGGGAGAAATCATCTCTTGTATGTATAAAAACACGGCTTCTAGCATTAATTATTATTATTACATATTGTATTTACTTTTTTAGGGTCTTTCCAGATACTTTGCACGGCTGAAAACTGGTATATATGAGTAAACTACTGTAATAATAAAAAATTAAAAAATTGTAGGGGAAGGGGTGAGGCAGATAACTGGAGGCCCCGCAATAGAAGCTTGCCCAGGGTCCCACGTCAAGCGCCTGTGTACCCTTTGAGGTAACAGTCTTACCTTGAACTGTTACACTATGAACCTATAATATGTGGGTAGCACCGAAACCAGAAAATATAGGAAGGAAATAGCTTAGCATAATATGTATGCAGGGAAACTTGAGAATGTGATACAACAATTTTTTTTAAACTTCATTATATTTTTTAGCCTTACACCTAAGACTGCGTGGCTACCACAATGGCTATCTCCAAAACAAAATAACAAGTTAAAACATGATAAACGCCTGTGTACTCAAAGAAAATTAAAAGTGTGATTCCCTTCTGGGTTATTTTATTTTACTATTATATAATATACATTGCTCAACTCTGGATTTATTGGACTCGGTTGTAGTGAACTTCCGGCTACAATGAACCTGATTACTGTGTTCAGCTTCACACAAATATATATAAAACTCACTAAGAAACATAGAAAGCAGAAACTTGGTATTAACCAAATTTTTGGGAAACCTTAGTTTTGGTTACTACACATAGGCCTTATGGTGTTGCGATTTGTGAGCCTGAAATTTTTGCGTGGTTTCTGGTGTGGAACTATTTCAAACGAAGGACCATGAAAATATTAAAATTTGTATAATTATCTAGAAAAATTAGCAAATGTGCACCTAAATTTTTGTTTTTTACCTTTACCCTACCAATTATATAAAAATGGAATGTTGTATCTCTGTTTGTTTGTTTGTTTGTTGCTCAATCACTCTCAACCCCCCGTACCGATTGTACTGCTGAAATTTTGTATGAATATAACTTGGACGTCCACTCAACATATAGGTTAATAACAGATTACATTCACCATTTTGTTTTAAGATAACGGCTACAAAACACTACTTTATGGTTCTTTTCTCAGCTTAATTGTTATTGGATTTTTTATTGAGCCAATTTTAAATTGTTCCTTGATATAATCATAGTAGACATTATAGCCATCTTAAAAAAAAAATGGCAGCTATAGAACACTATTTCTTAATCCGTCCAAAGCTCTAACTCATAAACTATGAGAGGCCTTCCAATGGAAACCAATATCATATAAATAAATATTTATTTTATTTGTGTTTGTATGTATTATGTATGTGTGTAGGCGCTTTAACTCCAAAATCAAGATAGCTAGAAAGCTTAGATCATATTAATTTATATAAGACTTTAAATTGGAATTAGATTGTGGTAGGACGGAAGAGGTATTTTGGGATGTAAATTTCCAAAACCTTTAAAAAAAACTTTTGGTATGGTGTAAAATTTAAATTTGTCAGGAAAGTGGTTGTACTACCCTAAATGACTAGAAAATTAGTAAAGTTTTTTAATCTTATAAAAAAATTAGAAAATAGAAGTAGGGGGCTGTAGTTTCAAAAACTAATATAAAAATACATTTCTAGGTGTAGTATAAAATTTCAATATTTGCAATCATGGGGAAAGACCCCTTCATATAATCATAAAATAAAAAAAATAAAAATTTTAAAATTGGATCCAAGAATTATGGGGCTTGAAATTTCTCAAACAATTATAAAAAAAACAACTTTTTGTTGTGGTAGAAAATTGATATTTGGCAGGTAAATGCAGGGACCAATTTGTCTCTTTAGCAAACTATTATTTCATTTATACTCTTAGTTAAACTGAGATGCTCTTTTTTCCAATATGATTTTTGAAACAATGTTTATCATTTATTTGTACATATCTATGATCGCTCTCAGGCAAATATTGTGTTTTCCATTGAATTGTACATTTGTCATCTCATTTTGTGAGCTGATTAATGTTTAATTTAAAGATTTTTTTTAAATGTATTGGTTGACATATTTGGATTGGGATTGTCATGGATATCTTGATATTGTACAATAATAAATTATATGAAGAGTGCAGCCGGAGCTAGAACATTCTAATTAGATATAGTTTTGATATTTGTTTGTCCGTCTTAGTTATTCGAACATTTATAAATATCCTAAAAATTTAAAATTTGATATCCTGATAAGTTTTAAGATATATTTTTCTAGTAAAGTCCCTCCTCACTATTGGAAAGTGATAGGAGGACTTTTATACCACGCAAATACTAATACACAGTAGGATTTTGGTACGAAATAAGACCTTCCAGAATGAACTTCTTTCCGAAATCAGGGTATAGCTCTGCTGTGGAACGCTTGGACTTCACCAGATGAATATTGGTGTTGCGTCAACCATTCTGTAGTGGCCTTTATTTACAATACTTGATTCCCGTTGTAAAAGATCGAATTAATAAACAGTTTTTTAATATATCATTATATATATNATACCTGGTGTTTCGCAGCTATATTAGGATTATGGTAGGAAGAACAGTAAATGGCAGTCACAAAAGTTAGTAAAACTACTTTCATATATTCATACGTCAAGTAATGTAATTTACATATTTATCTTGTGATAGATATTATGAATACCTATAAAATAGCCTCAGTAATTATGTAAAATGCTATCAGCGATGTTGAGTTTGTGTTTAATCTGAACGGGTAGTAAGACGTGGTGCATGAATAAATATACGTTGAGGCATACACAAAGGGCCTCATTTTTATTCCTGCATATTTTTATAAATTCAGGTTTCCCATTAGCTTGCAATACAAATCTTGCTTCCATTTTAAAATGAGGCTTATAGCGAGCAAACCCGACATAAGTAGTCTAGTACGGCATATGGGTACAACACTCTGATTGGCTTAGAGCTGGTCACGTAAGCACATCCCCTCGCTCTCTGATTGGCTGTTGGTTTTCCCATGTGTGATCAATGGTTTATTATGTCAGGATAGGATTGGGATGGGCACTGGAGTTTATTTTTTATTTATTGGCGTGCGGTCCACGGCGTCGGGCGCTCCTCCCTCGGCATCGCTAGTCAGCGCTGGAAGCATCTTCTCTGGCCAGCCGCTTAGCGTATAGCGTAGCTGACAGCGTATCACGGCGACGCGACCCCATTTCACTTCCCCTCACTCTCCCTCCTTCAAGGCATGTGTCGCAACCACATATGTGGTAATGGATTTTCCCGGTGTTGCAACCCAGCGCTAGTTTGGCTGTTCGAAAAGACAAGAATAGATCACGACCTTGAATGATGTTGCAATGGGTGACTGGCGCCTGTTTGGTAGCTCGACAAGACAAGCCACCTAGATCTGTGTGACGCCATCATTGCGTGTGATGTCGCAACACTCCCCAGTAAATGGGTGTTCCCTGATGACTGGCGCCAGTTTGGTAGCTCTACAAGACATGAATAGATCGTGAACTTGAAACAGTGAGCTAGTACATGAGATCATTGACCCTGGCAACTATTTTCCTCTCTCCCCCTCTATGTGGCAATGGGTTTTCCCTGATGACTGGCGCCAGTTTGCCGGCTCGACCAGACAAAAATAGAACACGACCTTGAATGATGTCGCAACCCTCCCCATCTATGTGGCAATGGGTTTTCCCTGATGACTGGCGCCAGTTTGGCGGCTCGACAAGACAGGAATAGATCGTGACCTTGAAACCGTGAGCTAGGTCAATGACTCTGGCAACACTCCCCCCGGCAATGGGTTTTCCCGATGATGTAATCGTACTGTCGCAACCCTGATGACTGGTGCCAGTTTGGCGGCTCGACAAGACAGAAATAGAACACGACCTTGACTGATGTCGCAACCCTCCCCAGCTATGTGGCAATGGGTTTTCCCTGATGACTGGCGGCAGTTTGGTGTCTCTACAAGACAGAAATAGAACACGACCTTGAATGATGTCGTACCCCTCCCCTTCTATGTAGCAATGTGTTTTCCCTGGTGACGTCATCGCTCTGTCGCAACCTTAGCTGTGCAAGCATTGACACAGCTCTGATTATGGGGGCCTTGGAATGCTCAGTTAGGGGCCGCTATCCCCCACCGCTAAAGTCTACTAAAATTGGTTGTATGGTATCGTCCGCCGACATGCGCTGATGTAGGTATCAGCCATGCACCGTTAAGTATAAATGTTCCGGCGCTGGAGACTAGTGACAGTACACTTCTTCGAACCCCGACCTCCACTGCTGGGGTTACACTCACCCTTTTCTGGCTAAACGTCTATATATTAATTATGCTAGTGCGGCAGGGATGATTAAGAAAATGTTCCGGAGGGGAGAAATACCTACAGTTTACACAGCGGGGAATTCAATTTCTACTCCTCCAGAATTATATGATCCGGACATTTAGAAGGCGTGCACACCGGGATTCGAACCTCGATATCTGTTGCACAGCTAATGTCTGTTAGAACGGTCGTACTTCCTGCATCCCACCATTTTGCCGGTCAACCAGGTAGAATGTGTACCCGCATTTGCTTCAAACATCGATCACTCTGTCATCGGCCATCTAGTGACGCCTTACACCGTGCAACCATCGATGCAAGTATATAATGCATTGTGGTGGTAGATTGATACCCAAGGATAAAGTGAAAAAAGAAACAGCCGTTTTATTCCTCGAGCCGCTTATAACAACAGAAAATATAATTTAATGTTCTCATGTGAGGAATGCCAGGCCTCCACCGTGGTTCGGATTCCATGTTAAACTGTAGGTCCTCCATTTCATCTCACAATCACCCTACCATTACACATTAGCTTAAGCGCGTATAACCCGAACAGGTAGTAAGACGCGGTGCTAATGATAATATATAACTCTTACATTAATTCATAAGTAATATCGAATTTAATGTTCGCAAATATATTTTGACGAAATAATATATCACAAACAAACACACACAAAAACAAACACTTCCTTTTATTATTATAGAATCCTGTTCCATTAATATAGATGGGCGATCTGGTCCGCAAGAAAGAAAACATATATATGCAAGAATAATCTCAATATCGAGATTTATTCCCACTGCACCCCAACGAGATTCGAACCGAATCCTAGAGATGAACACGACAGCTGAGCAATGTCTTACCGAACTACAGTCCCCAACTAGAAAAGCCACTATATCTAATTTCACGTATTCATACGTCAAGACAAGTGATCTGAAAGCAAACGATTTTATATACTATCAATACCTATAAAATATCGCCGATACTGTAGTATTATTTTATAAATGTTGGGTGAAAACTCTCTTTGTGGACTCTAAAACAGTTGTTTATCCACAGCGTTTTTACTACCGGTTCAGGCTTTAATACACTTATTCCCCTTAGTGCGAGCCTGATGACTTGTAGCCTGCGACCACCTATGTATAAAATATATTTAACTATGAGAGGCTTAAATCATAAACAAAACCTTCCAAGTGCCGGTATGGGCTCAAACTAGAGTCCCTTAATGACCTCGGGTATCGACCTAAATTAAAGCCGCCCTCACGCGATGTAACCGTGGGGATTGTAGGATGAGGGGAGGGAGGGAGTCGATCAGTGTAGAATTCCCTTGTCCACCCCCTGTGGCACCGAACCAGTGACCCACCCCAAAAGTACACCTTAGCAGGTATTCAAATCCCTCAACCTCGCCCAACACAGATTCGAACCCTGATATCTTTCGCCGGGTGCTTCATGCCCTGTAGCTGTCAAACCCAAGAGAAGAATATGGCGGTTCAAATTACGCGCATCCATTCGGTCCCTAGAATATGTTGTGACAGAAAGGCGCTGGCAATATACACGTGACAACTTTACCGGAATAAATATTAAAGAGCACAGAAGAGTAAATGTTAAGCTTTATTGATTACACACGTGTAGTTAATATAGCTTTAGCAAGTATAATATATGAACAGAAAGGAGAAATAAGTATACTATTATTATTTCACTGTTAAATATTGGTTTATAATTTTAAATAAATTTGGTTTAAGGTTAATTAGGTTCTAATTTAGCCAGTTCTACGCCCCAAGCTTTGGCTATTGTATCAGTGGCAGATGAAGGAGTCTGAAGACGAGCGCAAGCCAAATCAAACAAATTTTCCCTTAGTTGATCTGCGATATTTTGTTTCTGTTCCTGTTTGTATGTCTTATTAGTTGTGACATTTTGCGTCCATTCGCGTTGCTTCTTAGGTGCCGGAGGATTAAAACTGACTTGAGAGTGACACAGCTGTTCTTCTTCATTGTCATCCTGAAATTAATACGTAATTTATTTATTTATATATTAACTTTATTTATTTATATTTTATATATATATTATTTATATAATCAATTTATTTTATTTTCAGGTCCCAAGTAATGAATAAGAGTGGAAGGCTATTGGTAAAGGATTTTGGAACAGGTGGAACTATCCCAACTGTCTAGGAGCTATCGATGGAAAACACATTGAATTCAGAAAACCTAAAGAGTCTGGTTCTTATTATTATAACTACAAGTCATCATTCAGCATAGTATTGATGGTGATCGCAAACGCTAACTATGAATTCATAATGGTTGATGTCGGAGCAAACGGGCGAGTTTCTGATGGGGGTGTATTTTCAAACACTAACTTCTACGAAGGTATCCAAGAGGAGAAGTTGAAAATTTCAGAAAGTGACTTTCTACCAGGATACGATGTAAAAATGCCATTTGTCTTTGTAGCCTTTCCACATTCAAATTATCTAATGAAGCCCTACCCTCAGAGAAATTTGAGTAAAGAAAAAAAGAGTGTTTAATTATAGACTATCACGAGCTCGTCGAATAATCGAAAATTGTTTCGGAATTATTGCCTCACGTTTCATGGTACTTTTAAACACCATGACTTTAAGCCCACGAAAGGCTACCACAGTCGTTTAAGCATGCTGCCACTTGAACAATTTTTTACGTAAAAAAAGGGGACACATATTTCTGAAAGACACCATGGATTGTGAATATGTCAAAACAGAGGAGATCCAACCTGGTAGTTGGCGAGATTATCCTGAATGCCTGCTCCCTCTACAAAATAGTCAATCACGAAACGCTAGAACTACAGCCAAATAAGTAAGGGATAAATATTGTGAATATTTCAAGAGTGTTGGGAGCAATTGATTGGCAAGATCTGGCTGTTAATCAGAGTTATGTAGAGTAATACCTATTGCATTATTTTCAAGTCAGTGTTTAAGGTCATGTAAAATACCACCGTTTTCTACATTTGTAAAATGTTATGCTTCAAGGGTAGTTGATTAATGGTAAATTTTAAAATATGTATAAATTACTTGCAATTATGATTAAAATGTATATCTGGTGATTGTTTTAGATCATGAATAAGATGGTATAGTTATTTTGCAGGGAAAAATTTGATTTTGGGTGGTTTAGGCATACTGATAACTAGTTATTTAAAGTTTCAAAATATTTCAAAAATGGCTCAAAACGAAGTTATTCAAAATGAATATCTGGGAAGTGTCTTACATAATGAATAACACTATATAAATACACGATTATATTAAAATAATATAAATAAATATACTATATTCATATTAATTTTCTCCTTCTGTAAAATATGCTTATTTTATGCCTGTCCCGTCCAAACTCCTAAATATAAATCCTATATAAGTGCCTGAGAGATTATTTGTATTCATTAGTAGATACTTAATGAGTTTTCTTCACCTACTTCACCTTCATCATCAGCTCCTACTCCCTCCATTATTGATGTTCCATGGATCTGAGTTTCTTTGATCCTGTAGGAACTACAGATCTTTGAAATACCACAATGTGGATAAATATATATCGTTGAATCCAGCCCCAGATTTTTGCTGTTTTGTACTTTTTTAAATTCTCGCCGATAGTTAGAACGTAGCGTGTTTACTTTTTTTTGTGGTGTTGGTGTCGGAATTAGGGTTTTTTTCTTGCAATTTTTCGGTTAAATTCTTGTAAGAGTCCTGTTTCAATTGATTGTTTTTATAGCATTCATTTTTTAACTTCCACAGAGCCGGTAGCTCTCGATAAACACGGATGAAATCGCGTAAAAACTCTGTATCTCCCATGTTCACGCTGTGAGAAATAGCCCTTGATGTGCTGTCAGTAAGCCCCATTCACTTTCATGCTTGCATTTCAATCACCAGCTTGCATGTCAATCATAGGCCAAAAATCAAACATGTTTGAAATCCTTCATGCACGAACCTAGCGTGTCAGTCCCCTTCATGCATGGCCATATACGATCAGTTTTGCATGAAGCTCACGATGACCGTCATACATGTATGATCGTGTATGGGGCCCTTTTACACCCCCTCCAATTGGGTAGGTTTCAGCATGACGGTTGGTTTGGTGGTAAGAGGGGTATAGGGGGTAGCCTCAATAATCCAGTTACTATAATCTGGTGCTGGGGGCCGGGGTTCAATCCTAGGTCCCGGCACAGATTTATCTGATTGCCAAACCCTTCCTTCACCTTTGACAAGACGTGTATTAATCACAACTTGTGAATTTGAGGAATGCCAGGTCTCTACCATGGTTCGGATTCCACGTTAAACTGTAGGTCCTCCATTTCATCTCACAATCACCCTACCATTAAACAATAGCGTAAGTGCGTATAACCCGAACGGGTAGTAAGACGCGGTGCTAATAATAATAATAATAATAATAATAATAATAATAATAATAATAATAATACTATAATCTGGCAGTTTTCAATGAATAGTTTTAGTACGGGAATCGTCTCTAAATGAAAATAAAATTAATTGAAAATATTTTTATATTATTTCTTACATATGCTTCTTACATACATTTGTATACATACATACATACATACCTAATCATGCCGTTCCTTTATGAGATAGGCAGTACGCTGTACATATAGCTAAAAAAAACTCTGTACTTATTCTATCCTCACTAACTTCTACACTCACCCCTATACTTGCATACTCCCTTCGCATCAACAACATCCATACACAGGGTCATGCATGCTCTTTAATTCTTAAAACTCTTAATGTTTCTCTTTTTCACACATTCGACTACCACATTTAGCCACGTTTTACAAGGCCTACCCCTTCCTTTTGATCCACAAACTCTACCTTCATATATTTGCTTTGTCACTCGATACACGATCATTCTCTTAACATTCCCAAAACAATGTAACACTCTTCTTTCATACTGCCCTATTGGATTCCCTTTCAAACCGCACTCCTACAGCGCCCGTTTATTACTGGCTATCAATACGATTCTTTCCACATACATTTATTAGATATCTCATTCCAACCGCATTCATCTTGCTCTTGTGTCTCTCCTGACAAAACCATGCTTCACATCCATAAAACAATGTTGGCGCTAGCACGCTTTTACATTCTGCCATCTTTGCCTTTTTCGATACTAATTCATTCTTTGTATTAGTTCACATACATCCAACTACTCTCCGAGATGCATTCACTAGTTTGTTGATTTCACCATCTATTCTTCCATTTTTATAGAATATTCTGTCCAGATACACAAAATCATTCACTTGTTCTAACAGTTTTCCATTTATACTAAGCTTACAATCATTTCCTGATCTGTCCTTATTAAAAACTATCACCTAAGTTTTGGAGACATTTATAGGAAGATCCATTCTGCCTGCCACTTCATTCAAACGATTTAATACATTCTGTATGTCACTTTCATTCTAAGGCATTAATATGGCATCATCTGCATGTAGCAGCACTCTCGAATTCACATTGTCCGTTTGTACACCAACCGCGTCCTCACAAGACTCCCTCATATACTTATCGACACAAATAAACCCTTTTATAAACACAGACTCACTAACTCATTACCATTCTCGTTTATTCTGTCATCAACATACCTTCCTAACATTCTTTCTGAATTCCCTCTTTGGGTATCTACCCATCCATACGTATCTTCTAACAAGATATTACTTTCCCCGGTTTACATGAATTCAAGATTTCATTGAGCTCATTCCAAAACTCTAATTCACACTTACGTCTAACCTGAAAATATATTAAGCATTTGGTTTAAAGATAATAAGTAATGAGTTCTTATGGTGATTAAGAAGATGATGTGTTTGTTTGTATGAGTAAAAATTATTTAAGGGCAGTTAACTGAAAACCTATTATTGGAAATTTTATTCGAAGCCATAATAGACACTATGAGAAAGTTAGTGCGATTGTGTCGTACAATTTATTTTTACCAATAACGTGAAACCTTCCTACAGAAATAATTCTAGACTTACTTACTTACTCTATGGAATTATGTACTAGAAAGCTCATTGCCACATTTAAAAAAGTACTTCCCCTATCCCTACCTTGAGCTAGTTCTAAACCAGTCCACCTCATTACACCCTATCTCTTTCAGGTCCACTCTAATGTTATCCCCCCATTTGCGTCTAGGTCTTCCCGATGGTCTCTTCCCATTGGGTTTGCCAGTCAATAAACTGCTTTAGATTCGCCCATTTACGCTGCTTGTCCTGCCCACTGTAATATACGCGACTTGATTATCCTAACAATGCCTTGTAATAAGTACATAGTATGTAATCATTACAATGTAATCTCCTCCACTCCCCAGTAGCCTCATCCCTTTTGGGAACCAAATAGTTTCCTAAGCCCCTTGTTTTCAAAAAAATCCTAAATTTGTTTTCGTCGTTTAAGGTAGGAGATCACGTTTCACACCCATGGAGAACAGCCGGTAAAATTATTGTTTTGTATATTCTGAGTTTTACATTCCCTGACAGCAGGCGATATGTCAACAACTTACTGGCCGAGTAATAGCATGCTCTTCCCGACTGTATTCGTTTCCTAATTTCCAATTTAATAAACCTTATTGCTAGTTAAACTTATTCCTGAATATTTAAACTCATTAACCCTGTCAAATGATATGTTGTTTGAAATAATATCTAAATTACCGTCCTAACCTGTGTGCTCTGTGTGATTATTTACTTAGTACGGTATTTACAGCGTTCACTTATAAACATTTTTCTTTACTAGCTTTAATGTCATTTCCACATTTCTTGCAACAGCTCCCTTATTATTGCCCACAAAACTAAATCATCTACGTATCCTAATACCTGCATTCTATCATTTAATGTCAAGCCTTCCCTACTCTCTTGCATTACCCTAATAGCACACTCTAAGGTTAGATTAAAAGTAATGGGGAAAGTGAATCTCCTTGTTTCAGCCCACCATATATTTCGAAAGTATCTGATACGTGGCATCCAACCCGTATTCTTCCATGCGCATCAGTCAAACATACCAACAAACAAACCAACCAAGCAAGTCTTTTGATTTTTGGGTATCCCAAACTTAACTAGAATTTTATATTATTTATTTATTTTAACTTAATCATAGGTATTTTAAAAATCTAACAATAATTGATGAAACTTCATGTTGTATTCCTACTTTATACTTTCTCTCTATCTTACAGGTATAGAAAGTATGGTGATTGTCAAAAAAAATTGAACTCGAGATTTTGATGAATCTTGACGTTTCATGACTCCCTGAATCCGAAAAAGTGGTTTTTGAATTTCCGTCTGTCTGTCTTCCTGTCTGTCTGTACCTCCAACTAGAGCCTAAACTATTTTACCGAGTGAGCTAAAACTTGATATCTAGGGTTTTCATAGGGTTGCCTCGAGGGAGTTTTGGAATTGGATATCTACCCCTAAAATTAAGGGTAGTTTACTGAA
>CABFWB010000467.1:37931-70858 GCA_902151455.1 Timema bartmani | reverse complement strand
TATGAAAACCCTAGATATCAAGTTTCAGCTCAATCGGTAAAATAGTTTAGGCTCTAGTTGGAGATACAGACAGACAGACAGACAGACGGAAATTCAAAAACCACTTTTTCGGATTCAGGAAGTCATGAAACGTCAAAATTCATCAAAATCTCGAGTTCGATTTTTTTGACGATCACCATACTTTCTCTACCTGTAAGATAGAGAGAAAGTAAAAGGATAGTCTATCAGCTAGACCCCGATTTTCATGTAAATAGTACTATTTATGCGGTAAAGACGTGGGGGTGTCATTTTATTAAGTTTTTTGGTGTAGACTACGAATATGGCAACCCGAAAATCTAAATTGGCAGCTTCATCATCTTTTTGCTAAAAAAAAGTTGAAAAAACACACCTTAAAAAGGTTCAGTTCATTTTTAAGGTTGAACCAACGATAAAAGCACTAACGAGGGTCAAAACTAAATAATACTCCGACATTCCGGGTCTTAAATGAATCACGCAAAGTTCATATGCTCAAAATCCACCAAAATTAATGTTATATATAGCTATAATATATTAACATGTAATTCCCATTCACAAAACAAAATTAGTTTAGTTTCTATTACATCACAAAGCTTATCATCAGTCTTTCCCGTTTTAGTTTTACGGTTGACACAAACAAGTATTATGGTAAATTCATACTTTGGTAAGGTTTAATGCATATTTATTTACAAATAGCTATACTAATGGTACTACATATTAGCTACATGGTGACTTTTTCTACAAACATACATATTTATATAGTTGTTAAAAAAAACTAGTGCTATTTTAGAACAAAAAAATAATTCTGGAAATATTAAGATTTATAACAAATCTTTGTACTGTATATCAATTTACAGCTTCACTAACATTCTTCTTCAAAATCATCATCGTCGTCATTAACATTGTCACCATTACCATCATTATCTGTGTACTCTTAATATTCTGTATCTATTTCTTGTTTATCACACAATCAGCTGCAGATGTCAGTGAGTGGGAGGTTGAAGTCCGAGCACGTGCATAATTCTGGTTGACAGAATTTGCAGTTGTTGCATGATATCATCTCCAGTACTTCCTCAGGAGCGGATTGACTTCCAAGTCATTTAGTGGCAATCACAGGCACCGAATTGTAGAAAAACATTGGGGGTGCTCGATAAAAAGAGGGGTGTGGGCGTGGCATAAAATTTGCAAATTTCCAGTTCCATATTTAAAAAATTTCCAAAATTAAGGTGCAATTTGTTAGGCTCAATATATGTTTAGTAAAATAAAAATAAATGTAATAAAAGAAAACAAACATACACAACACAAAAATAATACATAAAATACTAGTACATCCACTAACCAAACTAATGAAAACATGGTGACAGATGCTAGGCTGTCAGTTCACAAGTAGCGAGTGCTACCAACTTAATCACGCCTGCTTACATATCAGATGACAGCACCTACCATTTGCTACGCTATAAAACACTGTTCGCAGCTCAACTCTGTATCCAAGATGGAGCTAGCACCGTAATATTAAGGTCTTAAAAAGGCTGAAATATTGGGGGTTCTGAGCACCCCTAAAAATATTGTTGGGAGTGCTTAGTATGCAAAGCACCCCTACAGTTGGCACCTATGATGGCAATGTAGCCATGTTCATATGGTTTGGGAGCCATCTGAAAGCATGTTAAAGATCTCCCCCATATGGCGGCCTGGTAGTTGGCTCTACTCACCTGGAGGCGTAATGTTGAATGACAAGGAGATAAGGGTTATGGCAGAATATTGCCTCTTTACAGCAATACAAATCAAACTTCTGTTTATTTACGTAATCAGTTTTTTCTCGCCGTGCATTCGGCACACAAACTTCTCCATTTAGGGGCTCACTAGCCTTCCATTCTTCTCCAAAGGCTTTGAACGGTTCAATGTAGTGTGCTGCAGTTCTCATTAGTTTGGAAGGCGTCCTCTTTCCTTTGCCGTAAAAGGCTGAAACACTGTCACAGCTTGTGAAGCTATGAAATCATATCAGAGCTTTCATCAAGTCATCAGTGTTGCAGCCATCTGATAGTTTAGGGCTGTGCTTGCCAACAACATTTTGAAGGGAGACAATCCGATCTTTTCCTTGCTTACCAATTCTTACATAAACTTGGCATTTAATTTGTTGAGTGAAATCTAGTAGAATGATTAGGACAGTGGTGTCATCAGCATGAATAACAACTGCAGGGATGTTGTTTCTCCAACATGTTCAGCATGTAAGGCTCTCCTTGTTTCAGCCTCTTCGTTGTCACAAGCAAGTTCATTAAGCTCTGTCGCTTCAACAGACGTTACTTTTCAGCACTTGTCTTCATTAGCAATGAACATAGCTCTACTCTAAAATTAATTTGCTTTGGTAAATGGGTATGCTACACAAATCAATTAGAAACTTAATAAGGTTAACCTTGTTTGAAGTAGCTGTAAGGAACTGTGGCTAAGACTTAACTTTGAAGCCTCCTTTGATATTTGCATACAACGCAGGTTTAGTATTATCTTGCCGGTGAGCTCTCTCGAAGTCTTTAATCGAATTAATTTTGTACAAATCAAAAACTCTATCGATTCTGTTTCCTGGGCTCTAGAGTAACTTTAGGAAGATTGTCTCACCAATAGAAACTGTGCAATGTTTTGTGAATATCAGTAATTATTACACATAATCATTATTAAATTCCATGTATTATGCTCGACAATTCAGTTCGGTGTACTTTAAGCATATTAACTTTGCATGATGCATTTAAGACTTGGAAAAGCCGGATCTTATTCAGGTTTGACCCTCGTTAGGGCATTTTATCGTTGGTTCAACCTTAAAAATTAACTGAACCTTTTTTGTAAATAATTTATAGCTAAACAAAAATTTTTAAATTTATATTTAGTAAGGGGGGAATAAAGTGCGTTATTTTCAAAGTTTTTTTTAGCAAAAAGATGAGAAAGCTACCAATTTCGATTTCTTGGTTGCCATATTCGTAATCAACACCAAAAAAACTGAATAAAATTACACCTACACGTCTTTACCGCAGAAATGGTACTATTTTTTCACCTAGCTGATAGACTAAGAAGGAAAGTGGACGCAGAATGTCATATATTTAAAAATTAGTGGACTGTTGATTATTTTTTGTAAATTTTACAAACAAAGCAAGTTGTTTGATTTACCAGAAGGTTGCAAGTGTTTTTAAATAATTTAATGTGAGACATAATTACGATTCAAGACAGAAAATGGAATACTAAAAACTAGAGGATGAGCTATGAAAAAAACTGCACAAGATGCCTTAAAAAGCAATTAATTAATCAACAAAGTGTTTAAAAAAAATTAAGAACAGAATATAGCTGTAGTTAGAGATAGTTTCTTAGGTTCTAAATTAATTTCTGAACATGATAAACCATTTACGGATGGAGAGTTTATAAAAAATAATGTACTTGCTGTTGTCAACGAAGTGTGCCCTGGTAATTAAGATTGCACAGGGCATAAGTCTGTCTGCTCGTACAATAGTCAGAAGAAAAGAAAATATATATAATAATTTGTGTGCAAAATTACAGGAATATTCCTCAAAATATTTTTTCATTAGCTTTAGATGAAACTAATGATACATGTGATACTGCACAGTTGTTGATTTGTATACAAAGAATTGATACATAAGTTCAAATAACAGCAGAACTTGCAGCGTCTTCACGGGACGACAAATGTTGAAGATATTCTTTAAAATAATTAATATGTACTGTACAAATTAAAATAGGTAAATCTTATAGGCATTACAACAGATGGCGCGCAAAGTAGGGTTAAATGTAATGAAGGATTAATAGGATTAATTAATTAAAAAATGTAAGCATTACAAATTTAACTGCCAGTGCAATTCCATTGCATTATCCACCAACATACATTGTGCAGTAAAACTACGAACTGGAAAAAGTGTAATGAATGTCGTTGTAACAGTTGTGAAAAAATTGTATGAGCCACTGCTAATTTAGAGCATTTTTAGATGAGATTGATTCGGAATATGAAGACATGTTGTACCATTCCGAAGTAGGTTAGCTCAGCCGGGGAATATATTTGAAACGATTTTTTGACTTAAGAAATGAAACATATATGTATTATATATATATTATATGATTGATTGAAAAAAGTGTACGAATTATGCAATTTTAAATGGCATTGTGAGCTTACTTTCCTAGTTAAGATAACTGAAAATTTGAACAAACTAAATATTAATATCCAAGGGAAAGGAACAATGATTAATGTGTTATATAATAATATTTAAAGTGTCCAGCTCAAATTAAAATTATTTGTCTCGTAAGTCGAAAAAAAATAATTTTTTTCATTTTCCCACATTTCAAGAATTAATAAAAAGTTCAAGAGAAAAATATTTTCAAGATACAATTTTTATTGATTCTTTAAGCTTAATACAGCAACATTTTAATCAACAATTTCAAGATTTCGCTGACAAGGAAAATTATATTAAATTATTAAAAAATCCTTTCATAATTGAACTGCCATAGATACAAGAATATTTACAGTTAGAAGTTACAGATTTACAAGCCAATACTACTACTACTAATAATAATCTTAAAAATAGTTTTACTCAGAATGATTAAATTTCATTTTATTCAAGTCTATCTGAAAGTATATGCCCGAATTTGAAATCTTACGCAAGAAAAATGACATAAAATACAGATCAACAATAAAATATAATACATATAATATGACACAAGAATATATACAATCCATTATACTTCCATCAATACAACGTATATTTAACTTGAATGAAATACATATGTACAAGATATGTACAACATGCAATTTCTGATTAACATACTTACAACATATACTCACTCTACATGTATACAATAAAGATATAAATAAATTATACACATACATTATATCCAACGCACGCAATACTTACATAAAATGCACAACCATGCACACACATACACATATGCTCAATCAAGCACACACAAGTCCACAACCACCTAAACCCACACCCACATACGCACACAGATAAACGTTCTCATAATTTCCCTAAACGTGACTGTATCCTGGCCTTCCAAGAATATACAGGGTGATTCGTATTTGTATACAATAAAGGGGTGCAATGGAATATACTCTGAAAAGAAACAAAAAGTCTCATTACAGCATATTGCCGGGACCGCTTCATTATCGAGATATGACAACATTGCGAGGTAGCATTGCGCATGCGTCATTAAGAGTGCTGGAGACATGGGACGTCACACTCAGTTACTTGCTGTGATTGAAAGTGGTCAGTAACATGGGGGACCAAACCACAAACGAGGAACTGACCGATATGATTCTAATTTACTGTGAGCATTCTGCTGCTGCTGCTGCTGCTGCTCGTATGTGTGCTGCACGTTTTCCTATCCAACAACACCCAAATCTAAGGACAGGTGTGGCATTGAATCGTTGCCTGAGGGAAACCAGTCGTGTTGCATCTGTGATGGCCAACGCTGGTAGGCCGTGACATCGCAGGACCATTGCATTGGAAGAGGAAGTGGTAGATGGATGTCAAGTGTGAAAAGAAGCTAGAGGGGATTTTTAGTAAAGGATTTGGCTGTTGTGTTGCGATGCTTGTAGGTTAGGGTGTAATGGTTAGGTGAATTGCACCTGTATGTTTTGGAAATAGTATAGTAGTAGTAGTAGTAGTATAGTAGTAGTTTTGGAAATAGTATAATGAGAATGTGTCTGGAAGGAGAATGGAAAAGCCTTGATATATGGGGCGAGGATGGATGGGGCTAAACGGATTGGGGTTGGGTAATTCACTGTTATGATTTCTGGGTGTAGTGGGTTGAGCAACCGATGAGGAGGTTTAAAAAGAGGGAATTGCGTCAACGGGGATTACTGCTTTAGGTTTTGGATGTTGTGTGAAGTAGAAAAAATAAATTTGAAAAATAAATTGCTATAAATTGTGAGAGGGGAGGAAAGGAGTAGGGACGCCACTAGATGATCAAGTATGGACCTGTTCAAGTCTACACACATTACTAGATGATTTGTCAACCACCAGGGTGATTACCCTCTAACTCTAGTTAGGTTATACATCACTAAGGTAATTATTAGCATTAGTTAGGCTACATGCCACTAGGGTAATTATCAGCGCTAGTTGGTCTACACGCTACAAGGGTAGATTTTTAGCGCTAGTTGGGTTACACGCCATCAGGGTGATTATTAGCGCTAGTGGGGTTACAGGCAGGAGAGGAAGGTGATGATGGTGGTAGTCCTGTCCGCCATCTTAGAACACTGATTTGCATATTCTAACAAGGAAATGAAGTCTTCCGACGTGTTCAAACAGATTTAGTAATAGTATGGAAATGATACTATTGTTGGGAGACAATGGGAAGAAAATGAAAATATATTTCATAACCTTACAAAGAAATGAAGTCATCAAACCAGTTTAAACAAGTTCAAATGCTAGAGTCTTTACGTTAAAAATAAAGTGTGTAGTGTCAAAAACGTTATACCACCACAAAATGCTGGTGGGGCAGGAAAAAAGGGAAGGAAAAGGGAATAGCATGCATAGCCATAGTGAAATGCGGTCATCCAACCGATTCAAACATGTCCAAGTGTGGGTGTATTTAAGTAAGAAATAAAGTTGATAGTATAAAAAAGGTTATAGTACCACAAAAACTGCTGGGGTAGTGAGAGAAAGGGGGGAGGGGGGAATTGAATAAAATGCATAGCTTTTACAAAGAAATTCTAGGGGAATTACCGCTATGGAGGAGGGGTGTTGGGCTACCATATAGAATATGACAGCCATCTTGGATTTCAACATCATATTGTAAGGAATAGAGAAGGCCATCTCTAATTTCCAACGGGTTTATACATGTCCAGACATGTTAAGATATGTTAATTAATCAATCAATCAATCACCCATCAATCAATCTATCTCTTCGAGACCTGTCGAGTCTTGTCGAGACCTGTCTAGGACATGTTGAATATTCAAAATGGTCACCTATATCAGAAATTTCAAATGGCCGCCAAAATTCAATACATCTTGTCGAGACTGCACGAACTTGTCATGACCTGTCAAGACCTGTCAATGGTGGCCATCTTGCTCAAAATAGTGAGCCAGCCTCGGCATTTTTACCCTACTAAGGTTGACCCTCTTTCAATATTTAGTCATTAATTTTGAAATTTACTTGTTTTCAGAGTGTTTGAGGTGGCTGACAAATTTCCACCATAGTCAGAAGAAGCTTTTTTATTTATAATTTTTTTGAAATTCTAAGCCCATCACCCCACCTTACATACCCTCACTTAGAAAAACCAACTATTCAAAAATGATTAGGGTATTTGAGTAGTACCACTACATTTCTGGAATTTTTTAAACCCTCCTAAAATTTTATTTTCTGCTAACACACCCTATCCCACTCCTTATTTCTCGAAGTTTAAATTTGAAAACTATTAGCTTTTTATGTTTAGAGTAGTATACTTAACTTTCTGCTGAATTTTAGTTCTACTCCACACTAGGAAGTAGTTATTTAAACTAAATTTTGAATGCACCCTTCGTCATTAAACCGTCTCCAACGAAGTAGTAGCTCATGCCAAATTTCTATGTTATACTTCACCTAAAGTTATTTGTCTATTTAGAGCCCTATACCCCAATTTCCCGCAAAAGTATTTTGAAATTTATCATATTCAAACTTTTCTGGCTATATGGGGGAAATCCTCTATCTACTTGCCTCTCTAAATGTATTTAAATATTTCAATTTTCTATCATACTGAAAGTGTTTTAGTCTATTAGTTTTGAACAATTTTAGGGGATGCTTTTTATCCTCCAATTTTCAGATACCTCATTTTGAAATTTTTGCTTCTCCAGAGTGTTCCTCTTAAACCTTACTCACATAATTATTTACATAACTACTCTACCACATTAACAATTGGTTTTTTGTATAAGTTTTGGAGAAATTTCAAAACTACTCCCACGCCCCCCCGCCCTTTCTCAACCTCACTTGAAAATTCCAAATATTTAAGAATCATTTAGGTATTTGGATTTATCCAACTGAATTATTGGCAAAAAAAAATTCTCACCTAAATGTGTAGTTTTCTGTTAATTACTCCGCTATATTTTCCTGCCTCCCAATTTAAAATTTGAAATTATCCAACTTTTTTGGTTATTTGGAGTAGCCAGTATATCTTCCTGTCGAAATTAAGTTTTATACAACCCTGGGAAGGGTTAATTTTAAAATTTTGGAGCCCACTCTTCCCCATTTCTCTAACTCTGACTTAGAAGCTTCATATTTTAGGACTAAGTTATATAGATTATTTGAAGTAGTAGCTTTACCTGCATGCAAATTTAGATTTTCTACCTCACCTATATTTTTTTAAATACCTATGTATTTATTATAGCCCACACAATTTCATATATAAATATTTTAACTTTCCCATTTTTTAGACTATTGTAATTGTTTGGGGGTGATTCCTTTATCTGCTTGCCTTTCTACATGTATATATATATATATATATCAATTATTTTTCCCTGTGGAAAATGTTTATTCTATTAGTTTCGGATTTGGGGGGGAGGAGGGGTGGAGGGGAAGGAAGAGACACTTCCTTTCCCGCATTTTCAGGTACTTCATTTTAAATATTTATTCAGGGTGCTTAGGGTGATTCTTAAACCTTCCTATAAAGTTTAAATCTTCTACCACATTAATAATTAGGTCTTACATAAGTTTTAGAAATTTAGTCAAAAAAATCACCAGCCCCCAATTAAATATTTCAAATATTTAAGAAGGTATTTTGAGAAATCCTAATATATATTGCCAAATTTTATTTTGGTTATTTGTTAAGCTGCCCCATTTCCCTTTTTCCAAAAGTCCTATTTTAAAATTTGAAATTATAAGATATTTTGGTTATTTGGAGTGACCCCTTAATATTCCTGCCAAGTTTAAGTTTTGAACCAGCCTTGTAAGTAGTTGTTTCTTCTATTTTTGAAAGTTTTGAACTCACTTTTCCCATTTCACCAGCTCCAACTTCAAAACTTCAAATTTTAAGACTTTTTTATTATTTGGAGTCGTACCTCTACCTGCCTGTCAAATTTCAATTATCTACCTTTCCTTATAGGTTTATTATATATTTATACCCCTCAAGACTCCCTAATTCCCGGTGACCCATTTTGAAAATTCCCATTTATCGACTTTTCTCGTTGCATGGGGGTCCTTCTATCTGCCTTCCAAATTTCGGATTTCTATGACGTTTAGAAGGGCTCTCAAAATGAATGCGGACACGACCCTTCCTTTATATTTCCCGGAACCCTATTTTGAAATTTTCCATATTATATTTTTCTGGTTATATGGGGTATTCCGGCCACCTTCCTGCCAAGCAAGATTTCAAGTTTCCAGACCCAGGGGTTGGGGAAATACGCTGATGAGTGAGTCAACGAGTCCCACACGGGGTGAACTTTGAAAACCCCTTAAAATCATATCACTTAATTCTAGAAAAGAACCTTCATTTTAAAATGTTAGACAACCTTAAGAAGTAGATATGAACAAGAGAAACAAAGTCATTATGTATTAATGATGTCTTAATAAAGTATGTATAGTGATTTTGATTAAAATCGATTAAAACTAGGTGACCTGGTGGTCTAGGGGTAAGGTGTCGGACTTCTGTGCTGGGGGTCCGAGGTTCAATCCTCAGTCCCGGCACAGATTTATCTGATTGCCAAACCCTTCCTTCACCTCTGACAAGACGTGTATTAATCACAACTTGTGAATGTGAGGAATGCCAGGCCTCCAACGTGGTTCGGATCCCACGTTAAACTGTAGGTCCTTCATTTCATCTAACAATCCCCCTACCATTACACATTAGCGTAAGTGCGTATAACCCGAACGGGTAGTAAGACACGGTGCTAATAATAATAATAATAATAATAATAATAATAATAATAATAATGATTAAAACTGCTTTTAAAAATTTCATAATATCCATGCGACTTAGTTTTTAGTACTAACTTAAATATATACCGGTGTTGTCCAATTTTATATCTCAAGGTTTTGTATTTCATTTTGGCTTATTACTACCAAACATTTTCATTTAAGTTTTGAAAATTTGGGCCTTTTACATGGATATAGGAAGTAAATAATCAAAGCTATATTATTAGTAAAGAAATACCTACTCTACGTATTCATAGCCTTTGGTCTTATCAGTTGAAATTCATAATCTTTCTAAATTTTTCTCTATACCGAGTTCACTTTTACAAAATGAAATTGTTTGGCACCCCGAACAAACCTATTATATGAGATTCATGATACTATTTTAAGTTCCAAAGCATACATAGAACCCATATCGGTGAGTGTGTGAACAAAGGCGTTAGTCTCATCTAGTCTATTTTAAGAGGAGGTTGGGGTTCACATTCGGTATACTCCCGTCCAGATGTAAGGATTTTTTTTTTCTTAAATGGTTCCCCACTCTATTTCCACGCAAACGCGATGACACTTCCTCTAAATTCTACCTTCCTCATCCCTACACAAATAGCGTGGATCAACCGGATGGCTAGTGAGACGTGAAAAACAAATAATACAAGCAAACTCCAACTCTTTCAAATGTATGAACTTAGGACGCTCTTAACGTAAAACAAAAGATGGTCCAAGTTCCCTTTCACATTGGCTAATTTCCGTATATTGTGTACCTTATTTAAGCCATCACGTATTTTCGTAGTCAGAATTATTTTTCGTTATTATATAACTAATAATAACAACATAATTGTAGGCCTATTTAGTTGTGTGCATTTTTTTTTAAATACCACGATACCGGAACTGTAGTTCTAAGTAGCTTTTGTATAAGAGATGGTCATTCAATTTTATTAGAATATACCACTCCAAAAGCTCTTCGGGAAATACAATAATATTTTTATATGCTTTCAACATTTATTTTAATACAGGAAAGAAATTTAAGTTTTTAATTTAGAGCCAAAGTAAATGATTAACTTGACATCAGCGTTTAGCCCAAACGGGTAGTAAGATGCTGTGCAAAAACAAACCAACTTGACGTCTATTTCCATAAATCATTTAGCTTTGTAAAGTCTTTTTGAGGGACTCTATTTTGGCAATGAACTGATAAATTCCCCTTTCTTCTTTTTTATTCTCTCTTTTCTTCAGACGACGCAGTCAGCCAGTCTGGCCCGCGGGGGAGTTGTAAATACCGCAGTCTCCCAGGTTGTCACCTCACCGTTACAGCGTTGCCAGGTTGCTCAGCCCAGCGTCGATGATCGTGGCGGCTTGGCTTGATTCAACTCGGGACGGACTGGTTAAAAGTACTTCATATGGGGGAGAAAAAAAAAAGAAGAGCGAGAGATAGGGGCCCTGAAACGAGCACATGGAGTCAATACACTCTTCTTTTTTTCTGTCTCTGTATTCAAATATAATGCACATCAATTTCACGACAAACAAAATATTTTTGCATTGAGATTTAACATTAAAAAAAATATTTTTTCCCGTAAATTTGCGATTTTGTTAATCAGATAATATTGAAATAATATAATAAAAGTAGTTTGTATAGTTATAGAATAGTGCAATGCAAGAGCGCTCCCTTAGTACGCTATTTACAACAATGCAAATTGGTTAAACACTGTATTAACTGTATATAGAGTTCTAAAATCATTCTTGACAGTGACCGTTACATTAAATTTAAAACAACTTATTTAAGTAATGATTCAAAAATCAAAACTTTCGCCTTTATTGAATAATCGTATCGTGAAGTCAGAATAATAATTTCACTTAAATTAGTATCATTTTAAGTCACAATATGCTCCGTAAATTTGTAGTTCCCGTTGTTTATTAGATTTTAAAATATTATCTACATTACGGTATGCTAAGATCAGTGTGTAGCTAACCAAACTGTCTGTACAATATTTGTATTATAGATCTTATGCACTCGGGCGATTATGTTTGTAGTAACTTTTGAACTAATATACACTTCTCGATGTCTTGGTATTAACAAAAGCAGCCACAAAAACAACATAGTCTATTTATTTTATCTTTATTCGATCTACCCTTACAAAATGAACATTTCACAGATAGATGTTTGTTTTCAAAAAGTAGCATGATTCATAAAGCACTGAGCTAAACTCGTCAATCTCTGAATTCTTCTAGAGGAGCATGGCATAATCAAACTTAAGAGTCACACTTTACAAAAGAGTTTTTAAATTCACGGAAAGAGATGTTTAGACTGAATTTTGGCTAAACTTCATAACACAAATCATTGCTATAGGCCTGTGATTATTTCTTTAAGTCCATAATTTCGACACCGGTAGTGCTACAATTTTAAATTAATAACAATTCCCCCCAATGTTTAGTGTTCGACATCCCAAACTTTAGCACTAAGCAACAATTAAAAGTATTAGTGTCACACTATAGTAACAGCATTCGAAAATCAGTTAGAAGTATTGTTGCCATGTTAAAGTAACAACTTTTAAAAACAATTAAAAGTATTAGTGTGACACTATAGTAACAGCATTTGAAAATCAATTAGAAGTAGGCCTATTGTTGCCATGTTAAAGTAACAACTTTTAACAACAATTAAAAGTATTAGTGTCACACTATAATAACAGCATTTGAAAATCAATTAGAAGTATTGTTGCCATGTTAAAGTAACAACTTTTAACAACAATTAAAAGTATTAGTGTCACACTATAGTAACAGCATTTGAAAATCAATTAGAAGTATTGTTGCCATGTTAAAGTAATAACTTTTAACAACAATTAAAAGTATTAGTGTGAGACTATAGTAACAGCATTTGAAAATCAATTAGAAGTATTGTTGCCATGTTAAAGTAACAACTTTTAACAACAATTAAAATATTTGGTACCACATTATAGTAACAACCTTTAACAACAATTAAAAGTATTGGTAGTGCCACTTTATAGTAATAACACTATCCAAATCGGTGGTCATACGAGCTAAACGTCAATTTCATCTAGTCTGATTATCAGGTGAGAGGGAGATCAAGGTTTGAATTTTGGCAGAGTTTATTGAGGGTGGCTTTTATTAAAAAGTTTCTCATTCGCCCTGTATGCAATTTATGTACATTTCTTCTTAACTTTAACTCTCTTCTCCCTGTCCTAGTGGTATAAATAAACACGGGTAGCCTAAACCAAAGAAGAAAAGTAACAAACATGTTAGAGTTAGACTAAGCTAAAAAAAATTTTTTTTAACATTTGTAAAAAAAAAAATCAACTTCCCTTCGTACTCCCCTTTCTATCAGCAAAAATATTAGTTCAAAGGATTCTTACCAAACTCAGACCACACTATTTTATAGCTTCAAACAAGATGATGTATTTATTTTGTTCTTCTCTCCCATAATTTGACAATAATGGTGTTTAAAAAAATCATTTATGTTTGGAAATAAATAAATATAGTAAATCAATGATCTACATTTTTTTGTGGGCTGCGTCCTAGTATCCTCCTGTATTATCCTCATATTTATAATATAGTGGCAGGGAAGGAAGGTATAATTTAGAATAAAAGCACCCGCAATTGTTTGGCTGGGATGTATAACCATTTAGTAAAAAAAAACACCTCAATAGTCACAACCGCAATTCGAGCCCTTGACGTCCCTGCCACCAACATACCAGTCTAGGCGAGACTGACGGCTTTGTTTTCGTATCCATCGATGAGGGGGCTACACTAATTATCAATGGTTGAGAGCCTCTATACGATTATAATGATTGTACTATAGAGCTCAGTGGGTAACTCAACATTTTGAGTATATGTTTATTAAGACATTAAGAACTGAATATATATTGCAGGAATATAGTTTTGAGAGGATTTTTGCCAAACTTTATAAAAGAAAGTTTCTTCTTCATACACAATTATTAAGTGGCTTTTTTTTTTTTTTTTAACTAGTATGGCTTAAAGTTTGGTGGTGAAATAGTTTCCTTTATTTCAGAACTGTAAATGTAATATAATAGTGAGCTTTTGATTTCTTTTCTTCAGCGCGTGTTACTAGCCGTGTGAATTAATCACGTTAATCGGGTAGGCACGAGGTTGGTGGTCTTGAAGAAATGTACTCTAATTTGCTTGAGTGGGGGAAACTATTGAGGGGAAAACTGCTCTGAGTATGACCAGGTAGGATTCGAACTCCAACCTCCCCATCACCAGCAAACCATATCAGGTAAGTTTGACATTTACTCCACGTGTCCATTGACGTGGATACTATATCAAACCCGCATCGGTTAAAACGCAGTTTAAACGTCAAATTTATCAAGTTTGGTTTGCCGGTGGCGGGGAGGTTGTGACTCAAATCCCAACCAGGTGTGCTTGGGGTTGTTTTCCTGAAGTGGTTTGCCACTCCTCTTCCACGCAAATATGGGTACACTTCCTCCAAATTCTACGTTCTTCTTCCCTACCTCTATATTGCAATGTAAAGCCCGAACAGACAGCAAGACGCGGTGTTAAAGAAAATGTAAAACAAGCTTAATAGATAAGTCGAAAAACTTACATCGCAGCATCGCTGAATCCAAAAGATATTTGGGGGGTTAAAACAACTCCCCGTGTATACCATAACCCAAAATTACAAATAAAATAATACTCAGAAATAGTATATGATAATAATATGCAGTGTTGAAATTAAGTGAAATCCATTAATTACTGATATAATGGGTTTTGTTAGCACGGGCGTCGTTAGCGGAACTGACAAGGGGGGTAACATGTGTCCACCCCCCCCCCCCAATAATTTGATCAAATGGGGTACTCTTAGAACCGTAATTAAAAGAAACAGTGAAGTGTTTTATTTAGAAAAATAGAAAATCCTCGTTTGTAACAATGCATAAAAGATTAAGGTAACATTTTAAAATGGCTTATAGAATACATTTATCTATTATATTATTCGTATGCTTTGGATTGAAAAATGACACCTGGACATGGGAATCGAACCCAGGACCTTTGACTTAGTACGACAATGCTACTGAGCTATCCAGGATCCGTCCCGTTCAAAGGGTCATTCTTCATTTATATTTAAGACAGAGTCTGTGACGGACGTGTGGAAACCGTCAGCTACAAATGTATGATCAATTAAGATCCCGAGCTATCAGATAACGCGGCCGACTAGAACCATCTTAATAAAGACGGCCGTAATCGGAGGGATGCAGACACCTAAAAACCTTTACAGGAGGTGCAAAGTTCAATATAAACACGCTAGAAAACTTTAAAAACTTAAAAAATCAGGACAAAAAGAATATCAAATATGCTATGTATATGTTACACAAATAAATGGTTCAACACAATCGCACAAACTTTCTCATATGAAGTATTTTAGCTTAGAAGATAATTTTCAAAAAGAGGAAAGAGGTATTGAGTAAACTACCCTTAAGTACGTTTTCCTTCCTCATAAAAAACCAACATATCATCTTGTGAATCACAATATACACTCTTTATATACATTTTATGTCAAATTGTTCATATATATTTTACAAAATTCCAATTTTCAAAAATAAATTATCTGTAAACTACTTTAAAATTATTTGTTAGTATTTGTAAAAATAAAAACTTATTTTTATTTATCATGAATTCCAATTTTAAATTAAATCTTCAAGGTCAATTTACAAAAAATTCAAATTTTATATAATTTGTCATAAGTAAACTAGCCTTAAGTTAATTTATTTTAGCTAAATAAAGATACATAATTATTGATAGTGTAAAATATTCCCCCGATACCAAATTTTAACCAAATAATTAGAGCTATTTTTCAAAAAAATCTTATTTCACAAAAATAAGCCTATTAACTATTAAGTTTTGATTTTTTTTTTAGAAAAACAAAATGTATATAACTACACAATAACTTAACAAAGACCCATTTTGAGTAAAATTACTAAAGCATTTTTTTTAAATATCGAAATTAAATAAAAGTCATCAATAAACTACCCATAACAAATGTATAAAGATTTATTTGTTATGTTCATGTCAAACACTCTCCAAATATACATTTCAAGCAAAATCGTTATAACCATTTTCAAAATAATTTGAATTTTCCAAAAT
Source organism: Timema bartmani (assembly GCA_902151455.1). NCBI lineage: Eukaryota > Metazoa > Arthropoda > Insecta > Phasmatodea > Timematidae > Timema > Timema bartmani. Next base: position 54,871 of record CABFWB010000467.1, on the reverse strand, counting down.
CACTCATCAGTAAAACGACCCTTTATCGTATTTTTATCAAAAAACCAAGACACTCCCAAGATACCCACTTGGAAGCAAATCATTTGGGGCAATTTTAAAATATGTCAAGTTTTTGAAAAATCAGTTTTCGGCATACCATCCATAAATGAGTTTTTACCGCAAAAATAAGTATACAGTATTATTTATCATGCCAAACATTCCCAAGATACCTTTCTGGAACCAAATCGTTAAAGCCAATTGTAAAATATATAAAGTTTTTGAAAAATCAGTCATTAGTATACTACCCTTAAACAATTTTTTGCCCAAAAATCAATCATACAGTGCTATTTGTCATGTCAAATAAATATGCATTTTAAACAAAATTGTTAAAGCCATTTTTGAAATAAATTGTTTGAAATTAAACGAATACAGCACTCATCAGTAAACTATCCTTAATTCGAGGGCTATGGTCTAAATTTTTTTTAAAAGTACCAAGGTGTAGCTCTGCAAAATTTAAATACCAAGCATGATCAAAATCCATTAATGGCTCGTCTACAACCTGTCGTAACCACTTGTCGGAGTAGTAGTCGTAAGACGTATTGTGGTATACAAAATGGACTGTCTACAATGTATTGTCGTAGCCCATAATTTCAACCAACAGGAATTAAGAAAACATTAGCACTAATATGTATATATATATATATTCATTCCGGACTGTTTCAATTTATGTAACTATAAGTAGCACTGTTCTCAATTTTAACTTTGAAACAAACATATAGATAGATAAATAGTTTTGGTTGTAGAAAGACAAATAAGTTTAAAAATAATACCACCTATCATTAAAAAGTGGCTTTGAAATACTTGCCCACGATTCACCCATGGGTAACTTCACTGAGAGTTTGAGCGATTTGGGTCCATTGTAGGGTCTTCTTAGATTCGTCTTTGTAAAGAGGATCTTTTTTGTCATAAAAAGGTGGATATTGCCTGACAGACTCAATCAAAATTAATTTTTGAACCATTTTAAACTTCCATAAAAATAATCTAGGCAAAGAGCACATATACACCAGCATGGACTATGACTACAAAATCAAAGTCATATTCGTGTTTGCAAATAATTTTAAAATATTTTAAATGTTTATATTATATGCGTTTATTGCTTTTATTATAAATTTTTAAAATGCAATGTATATTTCTTTTTATTTACAAGAACTATTAATTTTAACTTATTTTAGTAGACTGATCATCGTAGTTTCTGATTGGCTGGACGTAAGTTGTCGCCCTTCCGACTTGGTACTGCGACTCCGACGAGATTGTAGACAGGCGATATATTACGACCCCTACTCCGACAAGAGAGTACGACAGGTTGTAGACAAGCCATTCAACCGTTTAGGAACCGTGGACGGGGACAGACAGAATTGTAAAACCAACTTTTTTGGGTTCGTATTCACATAAAACGTAAATATTCATCATAATCTCGAGATTGATTTTAATGATCACAATACTTTCTCTTGACTTGAGAAAGTAAAAAAAGAGAGAAATAGAGTAGATAGAGGAGAAATAATAGAGGGAGAGAGATTTATTTTAGCACCTTGTCTTACTACCCGTTCGAGCTATACGCATATGTACTAATTACCTAAATGTGTTAAGGATGCGGAAAGCTGTATTTAGATGAAGTGTATCCGCATTTGCATAGAGAGCGCGTGGGAGACCATTTAGGAAAAAAACACCTCAGTACACCTGACTGAGGTCGAACCACGCTCTTCCCGTCATCAGTGGTCTAGTCTATTGCGAGAGTGACGCCTTAGCCCATGTGGCCATCGTAGTAGGTAAAGAAATAATATTTAATAATAGACTCACAAAACTATTTATTAAATTCCGTTTTTATTGCCCATTCAAGACAACACAGATAACGCTAGACCTATATTAAGTCAAATGATACCTAAAAGAACGTAGTTTCATTGTCTATTTCAAGGCACAAATATCAATGTCAAGGAAAGTTCTGTTCGTACAAACACATAAATACAGTATAATTTTAACTTTCTTTTTACTTTTACTATTGGTTATAAATAAATGTATGATGTTGGTTGCTTATCACTTCAAAGTTCAAACTAATACTTCAGTACAGAAGTTCTAATGATTTGTAGCATTAAAAGCAAATCAACTCTAGGAACCAACATTAGGTGATATTTAAGAGCCATACGTAACAAAATGGTTTAACGTAGGTAGATATACTGGTTTTGGTAGATTTGTACATTCTGAAAGGTCATTTTTCCTATCAAAGGAAAGGATTCTGGAAGGGAAAAATACATTTAAGAACGGACTGGCTACAAAAATCAGTATCCTTCATTACCTTTTAATGGAAATTTATATAAATCACATTTTAGATGGAAACTTTAATCGTCATTGCACGCGTACAAAGCTTTTGGCAAATATAACTTGTAAATAATAACTTCTTGGAAAAAATTAATCTCATTGCTGAAGTACCTTGCACTGGCGCTCGTACAATCTTGTCCATTTTTATAAATATTATAATTACATGAAACTATGGATGAGCGGTGTAGTATCTAGATAGTTTCTGAAGGGGTATGCCCAGAATTTATAAAATATATTCTTGATTTTCCTACAAATACACATTTGAAGCATCTTTTAATAAATACAAACATATTTTTTGCGGTCAACAATGGCAGCATTGTGAACGTCTCAGAGGTACTTGGTGATTGCTATCTTGATTGTACAATGTGTTTAACCAGCTCAGTGGCAAGTAAGTTTGTTGCGGCGGGTAATAAAACAATAATTATTGCGACCCAAAAGGACCCAATTGCTGTTGATTGGTAGGGTATTAGACCGTTGCGGGGTAATATACCCCCTCCTGGTGGTTAAATACGTCAGTCTTTTGTCTGGCAAGGAGCTAAGAATCTCGGATGTCGTCGTTACGCTTGCGACTGTCTTAATGACGGAGGCAAGAGTTTGTGTTACTGACTTAAGAGAGTCAAATACCAGTAATACAGTTAATTAGTATGTAGGAACCTTGTACGAAAGGCACCATGTAACGGCATGGACAAGCGATAGTGAACAAGATTGGACCTCCCGAGTATCAACCCAAGTTTCATTTACTCTAGTGCAGGTTGCAGACACGATGGTCTCAATTCTTTATTCATCTTTTATCTAGACATAACTATCAACCCACATTTTATACTTTTGTCATATACTCTTTCTATCCAGTATTTTTTTTTTAAATAAAACCTTTTAAAAACCAGTTTCTATTCACTTATCTCAACCTCTACTTACCCTTCCCTCTCGGCTCGCCACTATCTCACTATTGGCTCGTACATGTGTGCAGGATACGAGCCAGGCTCTTGTAACCACACTGCAGACTGTGTGATTTTGTCAGTCAGAGGAACCATGCCAGCTTCCATATCCAAATCGTTCATGAGACCTGAGTTTTTGACAAAGATTTTAGAGGAATACCGTCGATTGCCGGCTCTGTGGTAAATTCGTAGCAAAGATTATTATAATAGAGGAAAGTGGGATGAGGCTTAGGAATCACGCGGGAGATATTTACTGATGCTGACTTGGAGTTTGTTAAGAAGAAAAAAAAAGTAGACGAGATCCGGGCATCGTTCAGGAAAGAACTGCGCCGCCTTCGGAATAGTAAAATAAGTGGCGTGTTGGAGGACAATGTGTACAAGCCAATAGTGTGGTAAATTTGGGAGTACACTCATGCTAGTGGTAGAACGTGTGTGGTGAAATATGCCCGAGTCCGGCTCGCGAATCAGACTCGTGCGTGGATGGGCCGCTACAATTATTGGTGTCAGAAACAATATTATTTAGAAAATATACAATTTCTTAGGACCAGTCTGTATTGAGAACAATATGAAATCAAGTAAAATAATTAGTAGTATAGTGACAACTAAAGAGTTAACAATTTCAAAGACTGATAACTTTAAAAATAAATGGTACTGCGCACCGCACAGACTTTCTCCCTCTTTTGTATGAAAATATACATTTTACCAAAAACTCTAAGGTTTGTGAAACGAAATAATAGGTCTATACATTGTTGTAGAAAGACTACACCGAAGATCATAAATTAAATAATATACATTGTTACTTACTTACTCTATGGCATTAGGAACTAGGAACACTGTTACATAAAAAGTGAGAAAAGAGAAACATCTTTGTCCACCAAAGAACAAAAGAATCAAATCCATTTTCAAAGACCTGAATTAAAAAGCATATATATTTGCTTATAGCTCAAAAATTTTTGGTTCTATAAAATATATATTTCAATTAAGGATTTTTATCTTTAATAATACTACAACTTAACAATGATAAGGTATTTCGTATCTCAAATAGTTGTGGAGAAATGATCAAAATTGGAAAATTTCTCACATCTAAAGTACCCTCAAAGTCATTTTTATGAGATAATGAAAATATCCATCTTGTTTAGCATGATAAACAGTGTCTGGATATGAAATTTAATCAAACTCGTTAGAGGGAATTTCGAAAATTTCGGTAAAATAGTTTCGGATCTGGGCCAAGGTCACAGACAAGTAAAGAACAGATCCACAACCGCTAGGTTAAACATGTTACGCTCCTTTTCGAGGCTTTACTCCTTCAACGTTGGGATCGCTAGGTGCGGTCCCCAGTTACTACAGCACAATCAAGGGAGCATTTCTTAAACAACTGCCTTTAAACTCAAATTTACTAAAGGGCAGATACAAAATTGAGCTCCTCGATTCAACCAGTCGGGTATCACCGAGCAATCTTCAGGTAGCGCTGAGTGGCCTCCAACCCACTTCTCTAACCCCACCCCTCGACCCTAAATACCCTAATCCTGCCACACAAATAAGTTTTCTATGACTGCACATTACAAAGAAAACTTGAAACACAATGGTCGTTTTTTTATTTTTTTTTATTAAAGGCACTGGCTGTCGTAATTATAATTGTTAAGGAGCACTGAGGTTAATAATTGCAGACGTGCAGACGTTTAGATATACCAATTTATTTAAGAAGTGGTTAGATTATTTAAATATTGCTTTGATCAAAATTAAGGCGAAAGTTCTGATCAGTTAAAAATTTAGACTTTAATTCAGAAGATTTTTTAAAAATATGTAATATCTTATATAGAACCGTATAAAACAATCCCACAAATTGCGACCCTATCAAAACATGACTATTTGATAGAGGAAGGCTGGATACCATACCGCGTGACCACTAATGCAGGTCTATAATAGCTATTTGATGGTATGTATTTAAAATCATTCATGTATACTTGAATTAATTTAAAAACTGGTATTTTTCTGGTGTAAATTAAAATTCCCACACTCAACTAATTAAAGTTAAAACAAAACTATAGGATGGTTTTAAATAGTTCTAAGGGGTTCTGTTATTTAAAATTACGTATTAAACACTAAAGTTAAACTATTGTAGTTTGTGTGAGTATATGGACGCTGGCTGGATAGTAATATAAAGATATTGCAGACAAAAGAGCCGGTCAGCTATGTCTCGCGGGCCGTGAGTCCTGCCTTATCATTTGACCACTTAAGTGGGCTATGTTTGCTAATAAAAGTTAATATGTGACTAATATGTAGTAAAAGAGAATCAACAATCCCGGGGTTGGGGGATGATTTTATATTATGCTAGTAGCATTACAAGGCTGCCACAGTAAACAAGTCAGCAAGAAGCTATCAGAACGGAATAGCCAAAAGGAACCTAAGCAGTAACTAGGTCGTTTTTTAGCACTTTAACAACTTACGTTTCTATTAGAATTACGCATCTTCCTATAATCATTAAAATTCTTGAAAAAGTAAATATAAAGCTAGAACCTCTATATTGTGACCCCACCTAAAACGCGCTTCGATCCCCATGTTGGAAACCCATTATAACAGATTAGGAAGCAATATTTAACTAGTAAGCTCCCGGAGATGTAGAACTCGCTCTTCACTTTATCAAAAAATTAGCAATTTGGCCATGTTTATTTTAAAACATTTTCAATTGTAAAATAAAGCAATAAAAAATTGAATTTATCGATATTTCTAAAGTTATTTTGATACCTGTCTACCAATGTCCTGCTTCATAACCTCATGGAAGTTGCCCTAAAATGTTAGTAAAATTCGAAATAAGCACGTTAAACAACATGGCTATACTAAATTTCGTGCAAATCAAACACTAAATAACAAATTTAAAAATGTATCCCAAATTTGAAAATGTTAAAGGGTAAAAAAAATATTAATTTTTTGTTTAATGTAGTTTACTTAATCAAATGAAAAATTATAAGAGTTGTAACAACGTAACACAGGATCTATTACTCCTCTTCCTTTATTGTTGATTTGAGCCTATTTAAATTGCTTTCATGAAAGCCTATTTTAATAAACAATGAAATAAGACACATCAGTTCAATTCAAACTAGTATGTATGGATACTTGCTAGAAAAATTAGTGTGTATTTCAGAAGTCAAACATTAACACTAACCTCAAATTCCTCATTTTATCAGTCAGAGATTTCGATAAGAAAACAATAAAATGTTGCGTAACATTCACTGCATTTATGCCTTCAAAATTTAATAAAGCCCTAATCAAGACATTGGCTGCACAGCATATGATAATTTGAATCATAAAACTGCGACAGTCTAGCAGCCACGAAAGTCTTAACTAAAAACATTAAACAATAACCATGTTGCCACTTCAAGCATTGCTGGCTGAGTGAAATTTTGCTACCGGGCAGCTCGTGTTGTCTCTTTACGATTCGTTTCCATACCTCATACGGCATGCACTCACCGACCGTTGTCTCTGCCTACTGACAACGGTGCTACTTGATTAACTAAGCTTTCTACAATCTACTACAGAAGGAATCTCCTCTCAATGTTTGATGATGTTTGAAGTTGGGATTTTTTGTAGAATAGGGATCAACAGTTGGGAAATTTTAAATTTGTCTATACAGGTCTGTGGTTAAGGACTTTCATAATAGAAAAGTAATGGGGTACAGAGTAAGCCTAGAATTTCCCAATTCCAGATCTCAAATCTCATAAAATTCCCAACTTTCAAACTTTTAACTGACATTGGGGGGGGGGGGGGGGGAAACCCCCCCCCCCCCCCCCCCCCCCCCCCAGCGCGACCACCATGCATTGAGTCTTTAGTTGAAAGTAGATTTAGGAATGTATAGAAATGCGTTTGGACCACTGAAACGTATAAGACTATGATTTGTTCTCATTTTTAAGTAAATAGACAATTTTTACTTTCTCTCAACACCTTATAAAGAAAAGTACTTTGATCGTAAAAAAAATAGAAGTCAAAATTTTGATGAATTAATGTCAAGCCCCCAAAACCTAAATAGTGTTTTTTGCGATGCCGTCTGGCTTTGTGTCTATATCTGGGTCCAGTCTGGGTGCAGTCCAGTCTAACGATGAAGTGAATCCTAAAGAATTGTGACCGCAGAAGCTGGTCACAAAATATTTTATGATTCATTTACATGTGCATTTCCAAGACTCGTGTCACGTTTAAACTGTAGAAGTACTGGCATTGTATATTTGGGTCCATCACTCTCAATTGTTTGAACAATTTTGATCAATGAAAGGGGGGTGAGGCGGGGTAAGGGATTACCGCTACCTGGACTATTGTACTCGGAGAGAAGGCAGCTCTTAGCTCTCAGCTTGTCTTTCTCATGAGGAACATTTTGAAAGAGAGTTGTTATCACTGGATATTTTAAGATATACCTGACTCGAGGGGCGAAGCAAATCTCCCGTAAGGCTGTGTATCTGTTATTTCCTTGTCTTTGCCCTAGAAACGCCAACCATTACCTAACTGGGTATAACCATCAGGCCTGGAACAACCTAAACAGCCCCTTTCATGCCTGACGGCCCTGCAGGCCAAGGAGTGAGACACACTTTTATCTAAGTGGCTTTTCTGAAGGACCGAGCATATAACAGTGATGCGAGACATCACTGAAGGCAAATACAGCATGCCATAAAAGGTTAAATACTAAACTACATCACATAAAATATACCCACGAGAGCTACAGATACTCTCATGAACTTGGAAACAGTTCCTAAAACCTACATAATGGCTGATGAAACTACCTACTCGCTATCAATCTGAATGTATAACATTACGGTAAGTTACTTCCACCGGTCAGGTCTGTCCGTCGACAGCATCGTCGTGACCACCTTGGTGCTGTAGATATGATCTGAGTGAAGAGACGTGTAACGTGTAGTATCCTGGACTAATAAAGTAATAGTGTGTCCTTGCCCAGCGAACCATGGTGTTTTATAGCGGCTGAGCCAGACGAACCATGGGAGAGGAGAAGGGGGAATGACGCCCCATGATGTTCAAATCGGCACGTCGACATGAGCCACAGAAACCGCGCGCTGGCGCGCTACACCGAACCTCAAGTCAGTTGAATAGATAGCTCGGAACGGTAAAGTGCAGCGTCGCCGGCCGAGAGAATAGTTCATCACATCTGATGGAGCCGTTCTTGTTCAGCGATGTTGTTGTGGCGTGGTATGTAACAAATGGAGTTATACGTGTATAGGTATGTGCACATATTTAGAAATCCATATACATTTTATTTCGAGAAATGTTATTCTTGGTAGTTGGTTTAGGTCGTACGGGCCTTGACTGGTTAGCCCGCTACAAATGTTATGACACGAACAGTTAATCGATGATTTGAAAGCACAGTAACTCGAACTTGGGTCACATGAGCATCTGCAGTTGACGTCGAAGGCTACCCTGAACGTGGATCATCATCAGTTGACTGCTTACCACATTTGAATCGCTTAAACCATTCATAACACTGTGAACGGCCTATACATTGATCACGATAAACTTGTTTAATCCTTTCCCGAGTCTCCGTAAACTTTTTCCCCAGATTGACACAAAATTTGATGTTGATACGCTGCTTGTGAAACTGTCATCTCTAAATTAACAACACACGCACAGATGATTCCTAAACAAAACAATGCGGCGCGTGACTAACCACAATATAATGACGATCTAAACGGTCGATTAATTTCTAGGTTTGCCGCTAAGCAACGACACCTTCCGCACATCGCTACGTAATCACGTTGGTGTGCTATTTCAAAAGTCCGGGAACTTTGTGAACAGACCTCTTATGAATTTGGACAAAATCCCGTTAATAACGAAGTGATAAAGCACGAAGGAGAGTAACGAACTTTAAATGTCTACTTCAACGGGACTTTTTTACTTTTCCTTACTTCTTACTTTTTTTTAAACAATATTAGTCTACTAAATAAATACCAAAGAGAGTATTTAAAAAAGGACTTCTTTGTTATGTTACCCTCCCACTCAGATCAGTTATCGTTGTTGTTCTTTTATGGATGGCTCTTTACTAAATAATATATAATTCTACTTTCGCAACTTAGGGGCTTTATGCGAAGGGATCTGGCTGGATACAGTTATCATGTATATATTTGTGTATTGTTAATATGGGTCACTCTGCATTTCCTTTTTTTGTTTTGCTGTTGAAATATTGCACGTCATTCTCTTTTTCTTTAAAGACGAAGGGCAGGTGAATCCCCATCCGAAACACATATCTTTAAATGTGGCAGACCTAAAGCAAGGACCATTGTCGCTGACAATAATACGAGGAGCTCCAAACAATGTCCACACACGCCTACAAAGAGCGTTGACAGTTGTAATTGCCTTCATGTTGAAGATAGTGTTCCTACTGCCACTGGACTAATAAACACTAAAGGTATTCTTAAAAGGCTAGAATTTTTTTTACAAAGGTCACGCCAGTGAGGGTTGTTTTAAGGCACGTAAAATTACTTTTAATGAAAAGTGACAAATATTGCATAGTAATGGATGCTGCTTTTTATATTTGAGTACGGGGCCCATTTGTAATAGGTGCAGAGCTAGTTTAAGGTGTGCAATCTGTGGGAAAAGGCACCTTGTTCTGATGTGTTATAATCTTGCCTCTAAAACAGAAGGTTTTATAAAATCCCATGAAACCAGTTCAAGCATTGACAACCCCAGTAGTTGAGAATGATGTCTACAAACTCTTGTTGTTTCACTAAGGGGTGCTGAAACTGAGCGCTGTGTTCGAGCTGTTATTGACACAGGGTCGCAGAAATCCTACATTTTGAAAATTGCCGCTCTGGAGAATGGCTATTCTATATTAAAGAGGGATAAAAGTATCCATGCATCGTTTGGTGGCGTTCAAACAGCTGTGTCTGAACATGAGTGTTTCAGATCTGGTTAGGTAGCCTGGATGGCAAATATTCTTGTAATTTCCAAGCATTGGATCAACAAACAATATGTGGGAACATATCACATGTCAGTGGAGGTCCCTGGACACAAGAACTACGGGACAACCACATCAAAATAACAGACATTGTTGAAGGTATTGCTCCTATAGAGGTTCCTATAGATGCTGATATGGCCAGAAAGTTGATAACTGGTCGGCGTCACATCCTACAATGTGGTCTAGTTGCAGTTGAAACATTACTGGGCTGGACTCTAAGCTTAGTACGCACTTGGAAACATTGCTAGCCAACTGTTGCCCAACTGTTTTCCAACTATTACCCAACTGTTGCCCAACTGTTTCCCAACTGTTGGCCAACATAGGAAACAGATTGTTGGCAAACATTAAAGAAACATTGTTTTGCGTCTAGACTACAATGATATGTTTCCCGTACAGAGCTCATTTGAGTGAAAGATGTCTATTGAGGAGAATGCTGCTATGGCTTGTGCTTTGTATATAGCTATGAGCTGTTCAAGAAGACAAAAAAGAAGAAAACGGGGGGCGGAGGTCTGTAAAGTGCTTCAAAATGGTTCGTACTATGCAAATAATTTTCTGGCAGAACTGAAGATCAAAGAAGGTCATTGGTTTTAGGAACTTCATTCACATGTCTCCTACAGATTTTGAAGTTATTTTACAAATGGTTGGTCCCAGGATAATGAAAAGGAACACACAATTTAGATCAGCAATCTCACCTACTAGCCCACGTTGCTTGTTGTTGGAAATGTTGACCAGCATTGTTTCTTGTAACCCATTTGAAATGGATCACGAGAAACACAAAGGCAACATGAAAAAGTGTTGCCCAACTGTTTCAAAAATAAGGGCAACATGTTGTCAAACAATGTTTCCGGGGAAATGTTTACTAGTGCGTACTAGGCTTTATGGGTAAGGTTCCCAGAGGAGAAGCACGTGAAAGTAAAGTCATGATGGTGACGTCAATGTTTGATGCTAATGCCAATATTGCTGATTTATGACATCTGGATGTGCTAGGAATCTTGGCTCCAGGAGAGAATAAGTCAAGACAAGAAACCGAGTGAGAAGCTAAGGAGAACTTCCTTGAGAGGTTGACAGTGAACTCGAATGGCTGATATGAAGTTCATATTCCTTGAATAGAGGGCCATCCACCCCTGCCTTCCAATTACAATATGGCCCGTAGAAGAGTCGACACGACCGTAGGTACATTGAAGATGGGTGGTTATTACGAAGCCTATCAACAAGTATTAGATGAGTGGAGGGAAGAAGGTATTATTGAAGTTGTCAGTGATTCTGAAATAGGAAACTATGGACACCCATCAGTTTTAACGCGTTTCAGATTGAACAAAATTGGTGTCATATCCAATATTAATAAGGCTTTCCTGCAAATAAACTTGTGTGAAGAAGATTGAGATCTTTTAAGATTTTTATGGGTGTATAAGAATGAAGAGGGACAAGTATTGGTCTTTCGTCACACAAGAGTGGTGTTTGGTGTATCTTGTAGTCTTTTTCTGCTATGTGTTGTGATTGAGCATCATATACAAGCGGCTTTAATCAAGTGTGCTGATTCTACTTTGTATTCCAAGCTCACAATTTCGAAATTAAGGAAGAGCTTTTATTTTTATGTTGATAAATGTGTCACAAGTGTCGAGAATGAACGAGAATTAGATCAGTTCATTCATGAGGCTAGTTAGTTGATGTTGAAACGAAAATTCGATCTTAGAGCGTGGGAACACTATATAACAAAATTATTCTAACAGGTGACGCTGTGAAACAATCTTATGTGTCAGGCCTAAAGTGGAACCATTTAAGTGGTACATTGGAGATTAGTTCAGAGTGTCTAACAAATGTTAGCCTGGGAGTGATAGCAAAAAGAAAGATTCTCTCCATGGCTCATCGTGGTTTTGACCCCATTAGGTTTTCATGCCCTGTGTCGTTATGCCCTAAGTTATTGTTACAAGAAACATGGAAATCCAAGATAGGTTGGGATAATGAAGTAGGTCCAAATATTAAAACCAAGTTTTTAAGTTGGGTGGATGAACCACCATGTCTAACAAAAATTAAGATTCCAAGGTGGATAAATGGAGGACTGAGTCACACAGACAGCTGGAGTCTACATATATTTTGTGATGCAAGCCAGTTGGCATAGGCAGCAGCAGTATTTCTTAGAGTAGATACTAGCCTCGGTGTGTATGTGCAGTTAGTTAAAGTGAAGTCAAGGGTGGCACCAGTTAGAAAAATGACCATTCCCCGGCTTGAACTGTTAGCAGCTTCAATAGGGGCAAGACTAAGTGCATCAGTGGTAGAAGACCTATCTATCAATGATCTGCCTAAGTATTTTTGGAGCGATACATCCACTGTTCTTTCATAGATCCAATGCGATGATCAATGGTCCACATTTGTATGAAGTAGGGTTGTGGAAATACGAAGACAAACCAAACATGGAGTGTGGCAAAATGTACCTGGGTGCATGCATCCGGCTGACCTACCATCTAGAGGTTGTAAAGCCAAGCAATTGTTGGAGTCAAGATGGTGGGAGGGGCCTAATTGACTGCAAAAACAATCAGTTGAGTGGCCTAATAAAGACTTTATGTATCAATAAGATGAAGTCAATGCAGAGAAGAAAAAGAAGATTACCTTCACATTCATGGCCTATGTGAAAAATAAAGAATACGAGACTTGTAGATGGTACTTTCAACATTACTCTCGTTATCAAAAGGTTGGTAGGATGGGTTTGGCGTTTTGTCAATAATTGTTGTAGGCCTAATCATCGTATGAATGGTGAACTTTCTGTCCAAGAAATTGAAGATGCCGAGTATGAAACTGCGAAATATGTATTATTACCTACAAATAAAGCCTTATTGAATCAAACATTTCTAAATAAAAACCATCAAGAAAGTGTAAAAAACAGTTGTTGAAATCACAAGTCTATTCAATTCACCAAATAGGACCGTTAAATGAAAGTGCACTGTTTTGAATTAATGACATTGGAAATAAAACTTAAGTACCATACTGGTAGCAAGTAAACAAACAAAATAATAACTATTGTAGACATCACTTCATTTTTAAATTGCAAGAAATAAAAGAGTAAAAATAAATTAGCTTATGCCAATAACATTTGTCGCAAATAAAACTGTTAATTTGTCAAATAAAAGAGATTAGCTTTGTAAAAACAGCCAAAAACATTTTTTATCTAATAATATTATTGCTATTGTATAGAATATCTAACGTGCCTGATACCCTCCCTACTCCCCCTCAATGAGAAACTTGGACTCAACCATTACAACACATAGTCGCTTGAAACTTTAATTTCACAATATTATAGATATTTATTAAACACACTAAAAGTCTTCAAACTGAAAACCAAACCAAAAATTCAAATAAGCACGAAATTTATACAATAAATTGTGGATTTTATAACGGAAAGAAGAACACAGTTCATGCTTTACAAAAATTTAAAGTCGTCAGCCATAATTGATCCAACACACGTTAGCTCACCAGTATTTTTATTAACTACCTTGATTTTTGTTCTATTTTTTTATCAAACTTGTCTTATTCAAAGAGCTAAAAAAAACATAAACAAAATTGAAAAGCGACAAAGAATATAATTACAGAAGAGCGGCCATCTTAATTTAATTTAAATATCTTAGCTTTAGATATACACGGTGTGATATATCGATTGTTTGTTTAGAATCGATTCATGTATTCTGATAGTCTCACTTAACTTTTAGTTTAAAAAAAGTTTGTCAAGTTTGTTAAGTTTCTACCACCTCTTGTTACTGTCATAATGTCAGGTCGTATTATAGTCTAGACCATTTATTTTTCATGTAGAACACCTCAAAATGTTAGGACCGTATTATATTCGGGGTTGTACAATATTCGGGCCAATACGATTTATTTACAATTTACCGGCATTTAAGTGAAACAGCAACCAAACTAAAATGAGAGATAATCGATTACTACCTATTCTGAATGTTACCGTTTTGTTTAGTTGCCAGTTTTATTGAGAGTTAAGAATCGAAGTAGCAAGAATCGTAATATTAAGGCGATTGGCCCTTTTCATTTGGCGTGGAAATGCAGAGCCGTGGGAACAAACGGTTATCTTTAAGAATTTTTATTGTTTTGCAATTTTCTTTTCGGAAACGGTTTGTTCAAGAATAAAAGCATGTTGATTAAGTTATACTTTTTATACACACATCTCCTCTATAATTTTAACAGTGATCAAATATCGATAAAATTGACGTTTTTCAATAGAAAACTGCCAGCTTCATAACCAAAAATAAGAAAATGTAAGAATTAATAAACATCTTAGAAGGGGTGTTAAAAATACTAAAGTAAAATTTTCACTCGTTCTCGAGAAAACTGATATTTCCAAACGTTTGATTTTTCCGCAAGACCTGTCTAGTAGCTAGCGCCATCTACGGTTTCCGTGATCCATCTATTCTTGTTGGTGCGTGCGGAAGGATACTTTGGTCAATTGTGAAGCCACGCTACACCTTTAACCCTCATGTCCACCATCCCACAAAATAGGTTTTAGACTTGCACTCGACAGAGCCAAGTGCCTTAAGATCGACTCTCGATTCTTTCGATACCTACTAGTAAGAATCGAGAGTATCTAGGTATCGAGTTTGACAGCCCTAAAAATATGTTTTAACATATTATAGATATGTCATTGTATACACCTCATATGAATGTTTAGTAATACTAAATTTCAGCCCCATACATTCATTACTTTACCCAATGGCAGGGGAACACCTTAACTGGTGAACTGTAATTATATGAAATCATAGCTTATACTCTTGTTAAAATAGTTCAATATAATTTTACTATCAAACGACCTTAACGTTCTACACAGGTTCGATTTCCGCAACAACAGGAATGTTTCTTGTTGATGAGATTGAGACTCTCCATTTCACAGCCAGTGGGACAGCGTGGGGATTGTGTCTGCCAGAGACTTAAATTAGTTTATAATTTGTGTGCTTCTTTTCTCGGCAATAGTCTACGTCTTTCTTCCCGTTCGGACTATCGCCATATTTACACTAATCAACAGAGATGAAAATGGGGGAATTTAAAGAAAGCGTACCCGCATTTGTTTGGAGGGAGAGTGGTAAACCACTTAAGAAAAATAAAGATTACCAGTTCACCCGACCGGGATTTGAATCCCAACCTCCCCGTCATCGGCAATCCGGTCTATTGACCTTATATCTTACGCCCACTGGAGCGGTAAAATCACTTGTTTCAAAATGAGCGCTTTTAAGTACCCCAAATAATAAAGTATAGGACCTACCAATTAATGTCAATTTTGATTATTATTTTAATACGCTATTCAGTAACGGATCCATGGGAGAAGGGGAGGCTGCGATGGGGGTGATTTCCCCCCATCCTTCTGCGTATAAAATAATAAAGATATTGAAAAAAATACCTTAATGTTGTAAAGAATGACTAATTTTAACACCTCCCTTGTCTTATCTCGTACATGACCTAATCAATAACTATTTCAACCTAGATCTATGTGCAGAAAAGCAAGTGGTTTAAAACTAAAACTCTCTAGTAGTTAGATTACTAGATTTAGTATGAAAACCAATTATTTGTATTAAAATTCACATTTTTTCTATTAATACTAAAACATTTTAGGCCCATGTACTGTACATACTTTTTTTTACTGTGACAGTGACTTTTTGTTTTATGTTTTTACTTTCTCGTTATCGTACATGTAGAGAAAGTATTGTGATGGTAAAAAAAAATCAAACTCGAGATTTTGATGAATCTTGACGTTTTATGACCCCCCCAAACAGAAAAAGTTATTTTTGAATTTTCGTCTGTCTGTCTGTCTGTACCTCCAACTAGAGCCTAAACTATTTTACCGATTGGGCTAAAACTTGTTATCTAGGGTTTTCATAGGGTTGACCCGAGGGGTTTTTGGAATTGGATATCTAACCCTAAAATTAAGGGTAGTTTACTGAAGGGAAAAAACAGAAAAAGTCAATTTCCTCAAAATCTGCTCTAACGATTTTGATTAAATTTAATTTCAAACATCTATAAATATTTTAAACAAAATCGTTAGTCTCAATATTTCGGCAAAATGACTTTAAGGGCTCCAGTCTTATGAGTAAATTCTCATTTTTTATCATATCTCCGAAACTATTTGAGATATGAAATTACTTATCGTTACGAATATGTACATCTATTTATAATACAAATATTTTATTCGAAGCATATTTTGATAAAACCAATAACTTTCAAGCTATACGCAAATATATATATTTTTTAACTTTTCAAAAACTAAAGGTAAAGTATTGCGACCGTAAAAAAAATCTAACCTGAAATGTTGATGTATGTCTACGTCTCATGACCCCCGAACCCTAAAAAGTGGTCTTTGCAATGCTGTCTGTCTGTGTGTCTGTTTAAACTTAAAATTAAGAGTAGTTTAATAAAAGGCGAAAAGATAAAAAAATAGATTTCCTCAAAATCGGCTCTAACGATTTTGATTAAAATTCATTTATAAACATTAATAAATATTCCAAACAAAATGGCTACCCTCAATATTTCGGCAAAATGGCTTTAAGGGCTCCGGTCTGACGCGTAAATTAACATTTTTTATAATAGCTCCGAAACCATTTGAGATATGAAATTACTTAGCATTACAAATATGTATATATATTTATAATACAAATATTTTATTCGAAACATATTTTTATAAAATC
The DNA here is from genome assembly GCA_902151455.1 of Timema bartmani. NCBI lineage: Eukaryota > Metazoa > Arthropoda > Insecta > Phasmatodea > Timematidae > Timema > Timema bartmani. The sequence continues at coordinate 37,961 of CABFWB010000467.1, read as the reverse complement.
AATAACTTTCAATCTATACGCAATTATATA